>DWPV01003400.1:0-15286 GCA_018251915.1 Urbanus proteus proteus | reverse complement strand
TTCATGCTCCACGTCGTGACTTTTTCAGCTTACACGAACTTTGTTAAAAATTATAGGTACATCGTCGCGGTGGAGCGGGATGACGTTCACGCTTAAACTATTTTTTTAACGCAGGTAAAACCGCGGGGATCAATTAGTATCAGAATATATTAAAGCACACAAGTGTATCTTTTATATTAGGAGTCTATACAGTTTTATGTCTAAGTAGCATACAAGCAAGAATCAGTATTTTTCTGAGGAATAGCTTACAGTACAGCGAATTCCTCTGTAACGGGGTTGTTGGCGTGTTTTGTCCATTTGAGGCTCTGCATGTCGTTAATGCCGTAATTATGGAGCGAATGCGAGTGGTTCTAACAACCAGATCGATTATATCGATTCATACACTAGCCACGTTAATGTTCGCGGTTTATAACACTAGCATAGCTAAGTTTATTTTACATGCGCGCAATTTACATTTACAACTCGATTTATAGTTGTGTTTCCATTTGGTTTAAAGTTTAGAGCAGAGGTTCACAAACTTTTTCGTCTAACGCCCACTTTGAAAAACAGTTATTTTGTAGCGCCCCCCATTTTTTTAACTTAAAAAAAATATAACAAATTACCTCGCCTAGATTTAATTAATCAATCTTTTCATTTACGTTATTTTAATAGCAAATGACCATGCAACCCATCTGTGTGTAAGTGGCCACTGCCGCCATGGACATCAGCGCCCCGCAATTTTTTTGAGCTCCCTTACCGCCCCCCTCTAAGCCTCCAGCGCCCACAAGGGGGCATTATCACCCACTTTGGGAAAGATTGGTTTAGAGTTATAATATGAAATAAGTAAACTGTAGGGTTCTGATTTTGAACCTTATTTTATTAAGCCCCCAGATTGTAATTGTTGTTCTCCCCAGCTTTCACTATAAAAATGCTCTTAGACCAACAAAACAAACTAAACCTGAGTACCTATAGTAATAAAAAAAAAACATTTTGTAGACACTAATATCTAAATCGTTAAAACTAATACCGACGTCTGCAGTCTTTAATATCAGCATATTCCCACGGCGATAATTCTTTCTCTACACATTTAACAATATTACCTAACGTACCTATAATATTTGTTTACTTTCGAACGAAAGCCATAAACACTCCGAGATTGGACGGAGGCAATAAAATAAATTAATAATACAAAATTAACATTTCGCATGCGTGTTATTTTCATTTCATTTTACTGTTAAGGCGTATTATTTCGTTTTATTACTGGTGCTGAGTCGAAAATTTTAAAACTTGGCTACCGAATTGGTACAGTACCGAAATGGTATGATTCCGCCAACACAGCCCTGCCGCCGCCAACGTATTAAGACAGTGTTTTTCAAAGTGTGTATCGCTAGCCCCTGGGGGTCGCAGTCTCAATAAAATGGCCGCGGACGCTCATAAAAGCTCAGTAAAAATATATATTTTCAATAGAAACGTTAATTAAAAGAACAATTTTACAAACATAATAATTAATTTAACCTATTCCCAGTAATTTATAAAATAGATAACAACGTATGGATTTCATATTTGAAATATAGTAATATACAATTTAAAAACATTTGGGATTTTAAAATGTATAACGTACTAAGGGATTCCTGCCATAAAAAAGTTTGAAAAGCACTGTACTAAGGGACCGAAATGAAAAGAAATCCGGAAATGCATGGAAAGTAATTTGTTTTGGCATGAACGAACCATTAGCTCTTCATACAATAGCGCTATTTCCTAACAAAACAGAATAGCTCATGTACCTAATTGCTTTTGCTCGATTTAACGCCAATATAACATAATTGCCGGAAGATATGTATTACGATATGTTACTTATATAATCATTGTCGCAATTTGCATTTATCCGGAGTTATTATTTTAGATTCTTATCCATTTATTATTGTCTTAACCGATGTTTATCAATATATGGATTTTATTGCAAAATTAATTATAAATAAATTGTTATCTTAATTTTATGATTATTTCAACAAACATTGTAAAATATGATGGACGATGGCGTAAATGTCAAAGGCGCTTAATTATTTATATTTATATTGCACGTAATCACAATATGTTATCAGATCTAGGAAATTAATTGGCATACAAATGAACTAATTAGCATGACTTTGACGTAATGCCTTTTTAATGCTTAATTAGTTTATTTATCTACATAGAGAGCGGTATAGCTGACCTCACCTATAGTTATTCTAATAGCTAGTAACGTGATTAATTGCAATTATTAAAGTAATTAATTAGCAGAAGAAACTTAAACGGAACATCTATTTCTAGCGTCAGATAAATAATATAGGTAGATTTATCACCGCTTTGTATTCGGGTGAAGCCACAAAACTACGCTACTTTCAAGTAGTTACACGCACATACTTACAAAAAACTAGCGCAGTATTATACCAGTACCTTTAGTTATTACCAGTACCTTTTTTTATAGCCTAACCTAGCAATAATTCAGACGGGCCACCTGATGCAAAGTAGTCACCGTCGCCTATAGACATTTGCAACACCAGAGGAGTCGCCACTACATCAATGGCTTTGAAAAACTCCATGCCTTCGCTTTCCGGGAGTACCTCGGGAGTTAGTTCGTTCGACATCTTGAACGTCCGTGGTAAAAAGACATATTATATGGACTTTGTTATATGAGGATGACCATTGGTCATTGACCAAGCCTTATCAGATGGTTTCGCTACTTATCACTACTACTGCTGCTTATAAAAGTACCTACATAAAATAAAACAGATGAGAGTAGTTGAATATGCCTTTCTCCAACAGTGGGACACACGAATCGCAAGACATTATCGAATAAACTTAAACGAAACGCATTGAGTGTTACACGTAATGCCCAACTTGGCGTACTCATGCGTGTCTCCAGCCGAGTGGGTAACATTCCGCGAATTCAATTAAATGCCAGGTTATTGTAATGTACCCGCATCACGACCACTCCGCAATCATTCCGTGCAATTTACAATGTTCATTGCGTTTTGCAATTAACTTGGCCTTCCCATACTAGTATAACTCGGCCCAATAAAAAGTGATTTTGATTTACGAACTTATGATCGATATTAGTATCTTTGATTGGGAACTGTTTGTTTGTTACTATGTGCCATTAAAATGACGAAATATGTCTTATGTAAGATATATACATGTATATTATTTATCATAAATTTACATGTTTAAATATTTGTATAAGATTTTATAGACACGGTAGGTTATTCCCAGTAAAATAAATTTACTGTATTTTTTTTTCAAAATAAATCTTTAAATATGCGAATATCAAATCCATTCTACATAGCACAGTTTACATCGTGATGAATTGCTAATAATATGTGTTACGCACACATTGTTGAATTGTGTTTGTAATTATCTAATTATGGATACATAGTTTTACGATGTTAATCGATTTACAGGTAAAAAAGTAAAGTACATTACAGATTCTATTTTTGTTGCTATTGGTTTCACCATTTAGTTTCTTACTCATATAATTTATCATTAAGTTTTTGATAGTACCTATGCATTCTAGCAACAAAGTTCATCCATAAAACATATAATAAAATAGACTAAGTTAGTAGTACACCAATACAATCAATATTATAATTTGTAATTTGCAAGGTGGCAGAACGAGTATGGTTTGACCGGGAATTTACCATCACCACACCTATTCCTAGCGTGAAGCAGGCCTTGTGTTTCGGTGGAAGGTTGTGGTTGTGGATATCTATGGACAACAGTGGGGGTTTTAGGTTATACGATTTTTTGACGACCCGGATGGCGCAATGGTTAACACGCCGGACCGCTAATCCGAAGGTCCTGGGTTCGATTCCCAGCGAGTCGGAAATTTGAATGATGAGTTTAAATTTCCGTTCTTGGTCTGGGTGTGTGTCCTTGTCTTGTGTGTTGTCCATGGCACCCACGACACAGGAGATAATCCTACTGTGGGGCTATGAGTGTGAAGCGTTATTTATTTATTTATTATGCAGTAGGATTCCATATCCTAAGTAACAAAATAATCAATAGGGAATTATGTAATATTAGATTACTTGTTCAATTGAAATTGGCTTACAAAGTTGTTATCGTTAAAATAATATTGGTTGGCTGTTACGTGAAGGTATATGAGAACTTTATTACTTCATTTCATTTAATTTTTTCTTTATGTTTTTTATTACTTTATAAATATTGAAACTATTGATTAAGCTGCATTAATTTACAACTATAACGCAGTTATATGATATTTTAATATCAGTTAAGCAATTTATATTTTATCGCTCAGGGCGGATGCAAAAATTATTTATTATCCAACTATAGGTATTGTTAATTTAATAAATGTAAACGAAACTTAAACGAATAGTTCATCTTTAAATTAATTCTTCTCAGTTATATGTTAATTTTACACGATTACTAAAGTACATATATTATCTTAATGGTGTCGTTTATTAACATTCACTTATTAACTGGTAAATAGCAGAACGAGAAACGACTTTTCCTTATTTATGGCGTCGTGCTGTTTTTAATTATAATAACAACAACTTAAATCTATGCATTAAATTATACATACATAGTTTTAATTCTCCTCCATAACTAAACACCTTCCGAAGTAGTGGTAAATAAAAAAAAAATTATTGGCGTTCAAAAAGAATTGTCGTAAAGAATCGACTTTGAATAAATTTTTTTTTGACTGTCGAATTTCAACTACCTACAGTGGACAGCGTTACGTAAATCATAGATTAGTAATGTTTAGTGGACAGACTAATGGCATGTACAGTATAGTTTTATGGTTTATTTAGTTTCACTAGTCGGTCATTCATTAAACAATGAAGTTGATTGCGCTCGCGATATCCATTATGCGGGCAGTAATTAGATTTAACCAAATGCGGGTTTAACTAATAATGACTCGATTGTAAAAACTTTACTGGATGTTGCCCTGAATAAAATTATCGTACTTTCTACAATTTGCATTATTAAGCTGGCATAAATTTACTTATGCTTGTGAAACATTCCGAGCATAGCCGGTTGTTAATGAGACTGCATTATTTTTAATGGGCTGTCAATTGTATGTTGTTCAATTGATTTTTACTTTACTTTATTTGCTTAATAAATAACTCAACGTTAAGTAGGTATTGATGGTAATCAAGCGTTGTATTTGTACTTATAAGGCTAAGATTGCAATGTGAACATTAAACAAGTTAGTAATATGCTATTAGGACAAAGTTTTATAAAAAAAACTAGCTTTTGCCCGCGGCTTTGCACGCGTTTAATTACATATAAAACTTCCTCTTCAATCACTCTATCTAAAAAAGCCGCATTAAAATCCGTAGCGTAGTTTTGAAGACTTAAGCATACATAAGAATATAGGGACAGATAAATCGACTTTGTTTTATACTATGTAGTGATTTTTGTAACGAAATACAATATCCTGTTACGATTAATCTAATGAATAGCTCATCGAACCATGATTAGGCAAACCTCTTGTAAGATTCTGATCTTATTTGTGGTTTGAATTCAGATGTCCATGGGCGGCGGTGGCCACTGACCATTGTACACTGCATGGTCGTTTGCTGTTTCAATATTATAAAAAAGAAACTCACTTATTCCTTAAATTATATGTTACGGATTATAACTGCGTGACACACAAACTACACCTTTGTAATATGGCTCTACTTAAGTATTAAATATTTATAATGAAGTCGTTTAATGTTTATTTCCTTAATTAGTCGCTCATGTCAACCCACTCCAGAATCTCGCGTGCTCTTTTAGTTGCTTGCGTGCCGCGTTAATGCGAAGTTCAGAACCTTTGACATCTTTAAAGGGCGTACTGTATCGTACTAGATAGGGCAAGCATGAATTAGTATCGTTTTCGGAAACTCGACTCCAATAACTTGTTCTACACGAACATTAATTGACGTAGGCTTAAGTTATTTGCTTGTATACCATTATCTTTATAGGACGACGGCGGTACAATGTAGCTTGTAATGTTTTGAAAGGTTCGAAAACAAATGTTAGAAACTAACTGTACTCCGCGATTTTACGTGTTTAAAGAAATAAAACTTAACTTCAAATTAAAATGAATTTTGACTTGATGGATTTTAATAAAATTAAGTCTAAGTTTGGCCTGTGGCCTATAAATATAATTTCAATCTTACTTAAATTTAAAAACACGCGCCAACCGACACCGTGATATTTTTATTTAACATCAAGATATCAAGTTGCAAGATTATAATTTAAATTTAATTACCATTAGTTTTAATAGCAGTGTAATCTAATTAACATGTTTAAATAATTTGTAAAACGCGAGGCCAGCTAGAAAAAGTAATTGCATTCTTACAATAGTTGGAAACTATCCGCAACCGATATTGTGGCAACATACTGCTTTATTAAAAAATTCCACGTAACTACCCTCACCTTGCGACAGCCCCCTCCCCTAAAGCCGTCGTTAACATTTCCGTTATTAAAAAAGTACGAGACTTTGTCATCAGAGAAGTTAGTTTTTTTAATTAAAATTATGAAATTGATATTGCCTTTACGGAGCTCGCTTCCCGACTCAACCTTCTGAAAGTTTAAATTAATTTTTGAATTAAGCCTAATGGCAGTGGTAAACGATTTCTAAAGAAAGAGTTTTCTGTTTGAGCAATTAAATTTTCAATTATTTCGCAAGAGAAATCGTTAGTATCTTAATTGGTTTTCATTGCTGATTATAAAATATGTATAATCATATTTTTATGAGTAAATACTGCTCTTAGTAACTGATAAAATAAGGTTGGGCTAATTGTTCAATTTTAATAAAACGGAGCGAGAAGTAGTATCTATACTTTGGTCTAATTAAATAGTCTCCAAGTAAAGTATAATTTTTAGAAAATATTTGTACCCAGACAAAATATACTAATTACAGCATACTATAGAATATAAAACATCCGCATAACAGTAATAATGACAGTTATACATGAACAACTATTGGTTAATTAAAAGTTAATTAAAAACTATATCCTGTATCTAGGCGATCGAGATTATCTCGACATCTATAATTGCTTAGATACATGTCCAATAATACTTTACTTAGTATGCAAATTTAATACCATTCTGCTTATTGATTTACGAACCAATGTACTGCATTAGTGAACTAGTACAACTAGCGGTGTCATTAATTGATGACAATTTTAGTTTCCATGAGATGACGTTAGATGGCGTTATTTTGAAGAAAACCGGTAAAACTTGGTAAGGTAAAAATCTCAATACATTTCTGGAAGAACATCCGATTGTACAGCACATGTAGGTAAATAATAAGATAAAGTCATACCACATAGGTTATCATAGGTATTTTGACACGCACTACCGAGTTTTTCAATAATGATAATGTCCCACATAGGTAGTAAATATCATTTATCTACATACATTAGTTTATGAATACGATGTTATCTCTATACAACACGTGACATTTAAATATTCGTGCTCACGAGAAGCAATATCTACTCAAATATATGCCGCTAGATTTATAAACAAAGTTGGGGTAACTTCCATCAATAATTTAGCTAATCCAGCACAAAGTTGTACTTGATTATACAGTGTTTTAAAATAATAAGAGCAAGTTAATAGTAGTTTGTTAAACTTAGATGAGAGTTAAAACATAATTAAATTAAAGGGTCAATCAAAGTTTATCTAAGTAGAGACAATCTACGCTATAAATTATTTTCTCAGAGAAAGGCTCCGAGCGAAACTTAAGCCTGACATAAGTGGGCAATAAACTTCAGCCAATTTGGAGATTCGCATCTGGAGGCTCTTATTAAAGCCCGAAAGTTAGTCCTTTTCATCCATCACTCGTAATACGTATGTGAGTTATTGTATGAAAAATTGAAGAATAAATTGAGTCGCTGCAACGGCGGCGAGACATAAATCCCAACTGAGCCCTCAATATTGTTTTAAAGGGGAAGTGGCCATAAATTTTATCAGGGCCGCCCAGCCGCGGCCCGCTCCGCTCCGCGGCCGCTTCTACATTCCGCTTCCCGTGGGTCATTCCCGGTACACCCATTCCCATCTACACACGATATAATTTTACAAGTAACATACATATTTCTTATAAGATTTAAGGAGTTATTGTACCTATTAAGTAGTAGGTACCTAAGTAAAATAAAATATTATATTGTTTAATATAACAAAACGAGTATCATAATATATCATTTACCGAAAGATGCAGCTACAGTTTAACTTAATTTAAAACTCTTCTTTCTTATGCAAAAAGAAGTAGTTAAAATTCTAATTGTATACCTACTTATAGTTAAGCAAATAGTGTTAAAATAAACACAAAACCAACAAAAAGCACTAAAGTATATATTTGTCCCTTGCGTGTGATTGTTCATTACAATAAACGCAAAATATAAACAAAACTAATAAAAATCACATATAAACTTAAACATACTCGCAAATATAACAAAGAAAATCATAACCACGAAACCAGTGTCTCCGCAATTTTCCGCTGTTGGTCGTGCATTAGATGCTCATGTGAACTGGTTATGTTATTGCTGGAAAAATTGAAAGCTTCTGGGCATAGCGCGTATCGTAAAACAGAAAATAAATCGAATGGCTTTAATTTATTTATTCGCGCTCCTTTATTTATGTGTTCCTAATATTTATATCAGGAATGTGATAGTAACTCAAATAAGAATGAGATCGAAATGATCATTACTATCTCAAATGCGCAATATAACTAACATTGCACGTTTGTTAAGAAATATTTTAATAAATTGCTTTTAAAACACAACAACTTATAATATTGTTTCAAATGTATATGTGTATTAATTAAAAATAATAAGGACTAGAGTTGATTCTAGAAATACAACGCTACGAAATAAATAACACAAAAGGATTTTGTAACGGATTAAATGTCTTCCACTACTATAAAACGTAACTAAGTAACTAAAGATGTTTGTTTCGTATGGAAAAGATGTTACGACGACGATAACAATTCGTTCTAATATATGAACACAAACGTCTGCAAAATAAGAGGTCTCTAGATTAAAACTTCAATTAGGAATACAGTAGGAAAACGTGGTTCTTGGGACGGCATTGCGGGCCACAATAAAAAATCGCTTATTTTTATCAATACGATCTGGGTGTCGGACATTTCGCATAAATGTGATATTGCAATATCGTTCGTCCCCTTTTTAATATCGCGACGGAGGACGCTGGGCGGTTTATGGCACAACCCTTCCCGCGTTTTATTCACGACCTGTTTGTCCTAATATTATAAAAAAATTACGTCAGCAAAACGAGAATGTTGCTTTTATTTCTTTCGCTGTCGTCAATCCAGTATTATCCCACTGCTGGGCATGGATCTCCTTTCAAAGTGACTTACCTACGTAGTGATTTTACACACCTTAGAGTTTTTTTTTTAATTATGGTAATATCACAGAATTGTAAACAAATTCCAGCAACTTAATTCGCGTAAAACCTGTAATGTAAGTTTACCTTTAATTTAAGAATTATGCAGTGAACGTAAAAGGTACGTCCGTAATTATGTGCTTTAATCGGAAGAATTAAATTGCGTGTGGCCGCGGAATGGGAAAATACGTAGCGACATAATCAATTAAAGGAAAACGTGATATCACTATAACTTGCTCCTTTTATTTTTTATTTAACACTAGAATAACGGGCGACGTCATGCGAACCGTGTAAAGTAATTCTTAATACACTTTTGTTATTCGATAATTGGTATTTATAGGTGTTTCAAATTATGGTTTATAGGTATGTACATTAATTTACATTTACTTACTCTTGTATTGTGCTTGCCTAATTCAGTCATTGTTTTGTAAAAAAAATCAATATAGGTAGCTATAGGAAATATTATTAACTAGCTGATCCCCGCAGTTTCACCCGCGTTAAAATAGTAAAAAGAAATCCTTATCTAAACATAAGTAACATCCCGCGGTACGGCGAGGGAATCCGCATGCGCGTGGCACGCGCGTTTTTTTTTCCAAAATTAAAGAAGGCTATGTTAGGCTTCGTCCTTCAGCTATCTGCCAGTGAAAGTCCCATCAAAATCGGTCTAGTCGTTTAGAAGATTAGCTCAGCCAAACAGACAGACAGACAATTTTTTTTTAAATTGCGTTTTTGCTATAGGTATCGTGTATACTTTTATATGCATTAAGTGAAAAATATATTTTGAAATCACAAGCAGACACTTCAATTGTATTTATTCGTATAGATGTGAAGTATGGCCCCTCGTCATGTTATAATTAAGTCATCTCGTGGACATTATGGTCATTATTTTTGACTCTTTAGTGATAAAGTACTCACTGGTAGCGTTGTCAGGTTTATGCATGGCCGGCGGATCTCGAATCATGATGAAGCTGTCACTCGGTCATCCCACGTTAGAATTTTATTCTGAAACAATTATAAATAATAAATATAAACATGATGCATAAATATATACATAGTATACATGTAATTTTTTTTGGAATAATCACATTTTTTTAAATATTTGAAGTAGCAAACCGAGCAAGTTAACTTAATGATAAATAAAATTGGTCACCGATACCTATCGACATCTTTTTATATAAAAGCCATTTTACCTAAAGCCCGTTATATCTAGTATTGCCACTCCTGAGGACTAATAAGATAGTTGCCGCATACATCAGAAATATTTTTAAACAATAAAAGAGTACCAATTTAAAACATTCGGTAGAGACGTGGATATTCTACATCAATTCCATTACAGCCATTTTGCTTTATAGTTTCAAGCGGGCAAATTTTATTTCAAGGCATCCGTCTTAAAAGGCAATACGAGTCCTATATATCGCCGAGAGCGACGGACACGAGCACGCGTCTCAGTGAAACCTCATTAGAATAAACGATATCCTCTCCTTACGTCCACTCTATGCGAGACCTTATTACTCCGACAAAATGCCGTCAAACGGCAACTACGACGATTCACGTTACTTCTAAAACGAGCCCTCCATTCCATACATAAAGCATACTTTCCAAAACTATGCTCTATATGAACGAATGGAAGCCATTTCAGGCCGTATTAACAGAACATAGAGTGTAGTATGAAATGTAATGGCAATAACAAACAAGCTCTTAGATGTTACTCCTTAAAGGTTGAGATGTCCATGCAAGCTGTAAATTGAAACCCGAAGGAGGCACTAATAACTCTAGCGGATCTGTACCCTTTACTAGAAACGTAATACCGGTTGAGTTATTAGTTATTTCTGTTGTGTCTACAACGCTATTAATTATGGACATTACGCAGCAAAACAAGTATTTTTGCTTGCGACAAAATACATGTAAAATGAAGTAACAAGTATTTCTATTTACAATTATGATAATTGTCTGGCACATAGTTATAAACGCTAAGCTTTAATAAATAAGAAAAGTCGTTATCAATAAAATTGACAGTCGTTTAATTTGCAAAATACTAAAGTTAGTTGTTAGTAAGTAATTTATAGGCTTCGTTGCATAATTATTTTGTAACGTAAAGCATGGTGGTTTATAGGTTATCATCATTTCAAAATTTTCGTAGTATTTAGTTGCATTCAATCTCTCTATATACTAACAATATTAATGAAAATCAGTTTTATAAGAGTAGGATGATTAGAAATAGTAGTAGAGTTTTTCTTTATAATTATTATTCTATTCCTCAACCTGTAATAACTTTCATATATACCTTCTACTTTGTAATATTACTTGCATACTACCATACAACGATACATAAAGAAATCACGTAAATATCGCATAATTATAAATTTTTCGCCATTTAAAAGTGTCTGAATGCTTTAGCTACCCAAAACGTCGAAAACGTTCTCTAAATAACCGTGGAAATGAACGGCATCGGATAACATCCATGTTGTGCTATAAATAGCGCTATAAACTCCAAGCTGAATCAAAAACTTTTATAACCGCATCCAAATTCCCATCAGCACCTGTTACAAAGGCGGCTATCAAATTACTCGCGACATATCCGCGAGCGCCTCCGTCCATAAATACGGTATTCGTTATGCATTTCTCATATTCATGAATCCGTTTTATTGGCCCCAATAAAATATGAACATCTCAGAATGGATATGAGCGAACAAATCTAATATAGATTGCTTGCGCTCGAATCGGTCCGATTGGCAGGATGAGCCAGGCAGCTGAGACGCGTTTTTGGCAAAATGTACAAAATTGCGTCTATGTTTCACTGCTTAATACTACAAAATTCAATTTAAGTGTGCAATCTTTTATCTCAAAAGGCAGCCCTCAGCTTGATATAGATGGGATTTGGCCTGCGTACGACAGACTGCCCATATGAATTCTTGCATATAATATACGGCATAGTGATATAAACAAGATATAAGATATAAGATATAAGATAAGATAACGCGACACATAGGATAGTAAACCTCTAATCCTGATTGAATAAACATTACGAAAAATTACAAATAAGATTTTTCACTGAAAATACACTATTATTCTAGGCACAATGTATTACTTAACTTACTTTCAGTGCGATGTAGACGCACTTAGAGAAAAAAATCACTTAGCTCACACAATCATCTGTCTACGCGAGTGAATACATACAAAGGAGTAATTGTCTTGCGTTACTCCCCACGTATAATGCGAATTTAAAGGGCACTGTCACACTAAACCAGACACAAAAAAGGCCAGTCCTTCGTCAAGGTGTCAAAAATTCAACAGAGCGCCCGGATAAGTGGAATGGATGGCGGGCGTCCCGAATAAAATATTCTATGTCAAATCGTACGTCACGGGCTCTCAACTTGTTCTCACTGAGAGTGCTTCGCGGAAGTCTCTTATTTATTCGCTTTTACGTCAGCTGCAGTACAGCTCTTTTGTGCCATAGCCGATTTACAAGCGTCCATTAGGGAGTTTTATAAGCCGGAGTGCGTGATATGGCCGCTAATTATTTTCTTATACCCTATTTTACCGTGTACCGTGATTCGTTGTGAATTATGTTATTACTCGTAAAACGTGGATCTTCTTTAGTACACGTATACCTACTGTTAGGTATTTTATTCCATGTTATTATGGTAAAGTGTGAATAAAACGACGATATTCCCATTATCGGTACTTACATCACATTATCAACACCGTCAATTAAGCTGATTTTATTTTAAAAGTCACCCTGATGGACGCCGACATTGGGGTGAATGCGTGGAAAACTATGGACATTACCTTTCACACGAAACGGTTGTATAGTAATTTAATTCTCTTTAAAAAAACCCAAAGCATAATGTGTAATAATAAATACTGTTTTACATTCCTAATAATTCATTAAAATTAATTAAGCTTAACACAAACAATTTGATCCATTTAACGCAGAACTAATCTATTAGACAGTCCCTTCTGACTCCACACTGATCGAATTCATTATTCACCGGCAGAGAGCAATTAAAGCTCCACTAATCAATCTCAAACTTCAGCTGGGCTGAACTCTAATCAAGAAAACTCCTATTCCGTGAAAGCTTTCCGAACAAAATTTAACTTAATTAAAAATGTAAATTAAATTCCTAGGCGCTTCCACAAGCATCACATCGGGCCGTACCGCTCCGGGCTTTTGATTGCAGCTAAAAGGTTTGGGATTAGTGCGCGAAAGAGCTTTCAGTGCATTTGTAGAGCTTTTAAGTGGGAAGCTTTCGCTTAAGACACTTACATACAATGTAAATTTTATGTACCTCCTTGGTAACCGAATGGATTCTGTCGTTAAGCTGTTTTACTGTGTAATGTAAAGCATTTTAATGTGTCATATTGTACTAATAAATGGCTCTAATGGAGCCATTATTGCATTACGTTTTACTGGGTACACTCCAAGACTCACTATGTATAAAAATGAACTAAAATACTCACTGTTTTTTTGCTCATATTAATATCCGTAATTGCTTTCTTCATTTGTAATTAAAAGTCACAAATTGGATAACGTGTGTTATGAAAAGATTGCTCTTACAAACCGGTTAGAAACTTCTGTAGTCGGAAATAAACCGCCCGTAAAATTGACAATTCTGCGGGAGTTTCACTGCTTGGACCCGACAATTTTGTCCAGACTATGTACGTGATTTTAATTAAATTACTATTAAAGACATGTTATTAACTTTATTAGTTTTATGATTACAATTATGCCTCTAAAATGTGCCTATATCTTCATAATTCAATTGGAAATATGTATAAAATAAAAGGAAAATCAGAGAAACTGTTCCCTATATCTAGAAGTATCTATTTTGTTTACGAGTACGAAATAGCAGTTCTACTTTTACTTTAATAACATAATATGTAAGAAATAATTTTAAATCTGATAAATAACTATGACATTACACGAAAAAGACTCATAAATCACTACATAGTGTAAAACGAAGTCACTTTCTGCTGTCTGTCCCTATGTAAGCTTAAATTTTTAAAACTAAGCAACGGATTTTGATTTTGATAACTCGTGCGAAGCCGCCAGTAGCCAAAAGCTAGTAATAATTATAGAGTACGTATCATATGTTAAATAAATATACTATTCTTATTGAGGTTCTTTTGCCATAAATAGAAAACAATTACTAAAAACCACTCAATGTGCTTAAAAGTGTATTATTAATGGTTTAGGGTGTGTGGGCGTTATAAAAGGGGTAGCAGAAGCCGGTCCAAGGAAGTTCGGTGCTCTGAAATAAACCGCGCGTAAAATTGTCAATTTCGAGGGAATTTCACCGCTTGGACCCGACAATTTTGAACCGTCCGGTTGGCGGACCGCGATCTGCTCTGACTTGGTGTTTAAGAGTCATTTTGTGTCAGCACTTCTTTTTGTGTTAAACAATCTCGTGGTGGCCATTATTTACTTCCTGCTTTGTTTCTTTCGCATTTTTTAAAAGATAGTAAGTGGCCGCTGCTGCCCATTGACATTTGTGATTAACTTAAGATAGTAACAGAATAGATTCGTAAATTGGTCACGGGTGCAGTATGACCCCATGAGACTTCAGTTGGAACTTTTCATATAAACTATAAACGTCGGTACCTCAATAATCCTTGTAAACCACAAATAAAAAAGATTTACCATAATTATGATGCCTAAATGTGTATGGCTTATTTCAAATATGTAGGTATACCACTTTGCTATAGAACTATTGATTTAAAATTTACATCACATTTTTACATTACATTTCTTGTGAAAACATAATCCAACAAGGTATTAATCTCTACTTATAATAAAATTGTAACAGGTCGATGTCTGTACATTGAAGATATCAAAAAAAAAAATAACATAGGGGGTATTTCTTAACGCAATAGAAGCCAAAACAACAGTTTTTAAAATTTTTGTCTGTCT
>DWPV01003399.1:0-15287 GCA_018251915.1 Urbanus proteus proteus | reverse complement strand
CCTGAATTTTAAAAGTTATCTAAAGCAAAATATTTTAATATCAAAGTGTAGACCATTATAATACATTTTACTTTAATACTCAATTGTCAAATAAAATCATATCATGTGTTTACTCAACTATGCAAATGTCTCGTTGTAATACATATATGTATGTATATAGTTAAAGACACGCGAATTGAATTACCTACCCCAAATAAACGAGTAATATTGGACAGGTGTCTAAAATTCTTTGTACTATTTATAAATCTCTGTGAATATTTAAATGAGCATTTTATTCTTAAAAGTTATAAAAACAACATATTTAAATTCAATTGGCTTTCAAGATCACTTGGGTCAAAGTGAAAAGATACATTAGTGCTACAATTCAATTTAAATATTTTTTGTGAATTATTATCACATATCGAAAATGTCAGTCACTTTAAAATCTATTTCGATTTTCTCTGAATTAGTTTTGTTGTGAATTGTTGACTTACATAAATATTATATTTAACTGGAATCATTGGTATATTTTAATTGAAGATATATTATATCTGAATGCTGCATTAAATGTAAGTTCAATTTTCGAATTTTCGTAGAAATATTTTATTGCTAATTTTATTCGTGGACACTTTTGTTATAAACCGTTTTAATATAGGTCTGGTTCTGTGTCATCTATAAAGTGAATATACTCGTACGTATCTTATCAATTCCGAGAAAAGCGTTATTAAAAGTCAGATCCAATCTGTCACTGGTATCAATCCACCTATCTGTTCCCACGTTTCGCGTTAAAGCATCGAAATGTAATTGGAAATCTGTACGCAGAGAGGAGAACTGTGAAAGAAATCATTTTTCTACAACATTAACGACATGAGCGTTTTGAATCGCGTGTTAAGATCAAAGCAGCGATGTTTTCAACGACCCCTCTCGTTACAAAACTCATTACAAGACGCCAAATAAGAAGTCGTAAAGCAACCTTTCTTCGGAGCCCATTACGCTATGCCAAATGATATTTTTGTGTCCTTACTTAGGGTCGTTTACATGGGGCGAGCGGGTCTCACTGCAAACACGACCCGAATTTAATCTCTACCCTGCTTTATCTCGGAGCCAATGAGAAGAAAACTTTATTTTGTGCGTAAACAAGGGTAATCGACTTCTTTTTCCACACAGACGGTTTGGCTCGGCTGATATTGAAAGGTCAGTTTGCGCTGTCCGGAATACGTTAAGAGCTGCTACTATTGCTAGCCGCAACCCCAAATCGAATAAAACTGCTTTCAGCGTACGATTCAGGAGTCTGTATTTATTTGACGGGAACTATACAGTTATACGCGGTACATTTCTGTGTTGGTTAAAATTTAATCTTTATTTCATAGTTGTATACTTTCATATCCTAGTTTGAATCTTAAGAAAAAACTGAAACATAACAATATGTAACTTGTCAAACAGTAATATCACTACATAGTATAAAACAAAGTCGCTTTCTCTGTCCCTTTATCCCTATGTATGCTTAAATCTTTGAAACTACGCAACGGATTTTGATGCGGTTTTTTTAAAGATAGATAGAGTGATTGAAGAGGAAGGTTTGTATGTATAATAACATCAGTTTATTCTGTAGTATATTTAGTATCAGCATTGCACCCGTGCACAGCCGGGGCGGGTCGCTAGTATTTTAGTAAAGCCAACCAATTTTGTTGATGGACAGCAGTGCTTTTTACAGCCACGAACATGTATGCCAGTGACAATGCAATGACTATTGGCAAAGATTTCCGTTAGGAGAGGCCTATGTCTAGCCGTATTCTCAATAGGCTGATGGGTGAAAACTTTTAATCCAAAACAGTTTTACTACAAGTATAAATTGGCTGTACATTTTACTCAGAACTTCTATCGTATAAGTACATATTTATTCTTATTAATATACAGTCTGTTGACAAGATCAGAAATAATGAGATTAATAAAAATATTTGAAATAACATTTGGTCTTACTTAATATAATGTGAATAGGGACAAGGCCTTTTACTTTAAATTTTTCAGCAAAAAGTCACGAAACATGGATATTAATCATGACTCATACTTATTAGCATTACATTCGTTTACTTAACTTAATTTTCATAAATCCCTTTTAAACTCGAGTCGTTTGTAATGTAAGATAACATAACTACGGAATTACAAAAAGGTTTAAAGATTATATTTTCCGGTTTAATATTTATGATAATACCTTTTGATTTAAAAACTTTAATAACCTTGAACATTCTTGGTAGGTAGGGTTAAAGGTCCGTTGGACTTCTAGTAAAGGTCCGTTGGAGAACCTGTGCTCCTATTGAACGTGCTGAAAATGGCAACCAGGGGAAGGGGGTTGAGGGCTCAGTGCGGTGAAAATCCCACATAACCCAGCGTCGCTCCCATGGCGTCGGGTTTTTTTATGACGGTTTCTCCATGATTAACAAAAAACGGTGTTATGTTAACAACTTAATTTTATTGTAAGTAAAAGTTTTTTATATTAGTAGTACAGGTATCTACGTACAGTAATAAAAACTTTACACATAGGCAAATGTAGTCGTCGTTGTCAACCCATTAGCGCCCACTGCTGGCCACGGGCCACTCCTATCACTATGAGAGGGATTTAGGCCTTAGTTCACCCCGCTGGCCAAGAGCGAGTTGGCAGGCTTTACACACCTTTGAGAACTTTTAGAAACTCTCAGTTGTGCAGGTTTCCTCACGATGTTTTCCTTCACCATTAAAGGAAGTGATTATTAATTTCTAATACGCACATAAATCAGAGGTGCCTGGGATTTGAACCTCGGACTTCCCGATTGAGAGGCCAAGTGTGAACCATTAGGCTATCACTGCTCTACATATTTACATGTATGAATCACAATAGGTTATATCACCTTCAATCGACTACAAATTGTACCAATCACAATTTAAATACGATTTATTTTTCGGACAGTAGTTCTCCAATAATAAAGGTAGTGCGTAACAAATTATCATAATATTAAATAACCAACAGAAACCGTATTTTCAACACAAATAATTATAAATGGAAATAAACACGCAAAAGTAGGTAATTCATAAGTCTTCCTACAACTGCTAATATTTCAAGTTCCAGAGGAAAATATCGAGTTTCCGATACGTATTTATTTTAGGAAGGCCCATATATGCTTATTAAATTTGGCATGTACAATTAATATGAAATGATATCGGAATATATCTGTTTGTTTTGGACGTAAGAAGAAAAATCAATATGTAAAGGTATGTTATATTTGTATTATTTTTAGATATGCCTAATAGAATTAATGTTTATCTAATCATGCTTAAATAAAGCCTTTTTATGTGAGACCTCTGACAACTTATTATGACTAGTGACATCCGAGAGAGATCGCTTAACAAGCCTCGCAAGTCACAGAAGCACGCATCATTTTAGTCACTAGCGGTCACCCATCAGATTTTCGGCCGCGTTTTTCTTTGATTTAAGCTGAAGCGTATAGCTCCTCAAATATAGGTCCGTTATGTTTTTTTTAACATGAAAGAAGTAAATTAGCGACAGTCGACCTGATGATAAGTGGCTACTGCCTACCGTGGCTACCCATGGTCATTTATAGTCAACCATAGATAAGATCAGAGAGACCTGGCCCTTGAAATCGGAATTACGAAGTGATAATATATAAACTTTTTCAGCCATTCTTCCGTAGAAAAATATAATGTAGGTATACTCAGCTGAATCACGGAGCTCAAGACACATGATTTGTTTTTCTGCCATGTTTAACGACGTTATTATGGAAAAATGCTTTGAATACACGTAAGAGGCCTTAGAGATTACATCGGATAAGTCAGCAACGCTATTTAATAAACGTGTTCCTTATATATTTTGAGCTTGAAGGCGCAAGACATTTTTTCTCGCAATCCCGAGAGGATTTAAGCTTAACAAAGTGTTCATTTTGTTCGGTGCGTCCGATGGATGTTTTGAAATCGTTGACGCCCTAAATTGGAAAGGATAATATAAATAGGCCGAGCAAATTGACTTTCGAACGCTTTGAGTCGTTTGCATATTGATATTTAAACGTTATATGTACAATGCATATCGATGGAAATGTCAAGCGTCTGAACCGTATATTGAATATCGGAAACGTATTTGGGGGTTTGAAATGAGATCTCTTGCTATTGTTTTAGGCGGGGCCTCCTTGATCTTTTGGTTTGAACTTTGACGGCTAATTTCCTTTGTTGTTTTTTCGAGACGTGAAATGAGAGATTTCCGTATATGTTCCTTTTTGTTTAGGAAAACTGAATGCTTATTTTTATATTTTTGTAAAGTTTATTGACGTCTATAAAAAGCGTTGTGAAAAATATTAGAGCTGTTTGTTTAAAAATTAATAAAGCAGCATTTTTCTTTAAAAAGACAACAAGTTTATTATAAAATTACTAAATGTTTCAATTCTTAAGATGAAGTTGACTTAGTAAAAAAACGTAATAACATTGGCATTATTTTAAAAATGTACCAAGTCTCTTAAGGCTTGTTGAATTTTGAATATCAATGAATTGGAAAGCCTCTGAGATTTTATAGGCACAAAAAGTTTAACTTTGTACCTGAAGCCAAATGCAAAAAGAAATTTATTTACAACACATTGAATAATGAATTTTAATTCAATTGAATGTAAACATTTTTTAGTAAAAATATTTGTGGAGTTTTCGTTTAAACGTCTTTTTGTAGAATTTCTAGATCTGAATTATTATTTGCCTCATTGCCTCATATTACGTGTAAAATATTCTCTAGTGATAATTAAGTAGATACCAATGAGACGAGTAATATTACCGATAAAATTCAAATAAATTATTTGTACTAACGGAAAACATGACAAAAAAGTAAGAAAACGTACCAATTAGCGATAAGGCGTTTTTTGTAGAAATCCAATCAAAATAAACAATAAACGAGACAACGTTAACATGTATTGTCCTGACGGAAAATAACAGCTATTTGAGTAAAAGACGTTAATCATCGTAGCTCTTGCGTCTCTTGAGACGTGAGACTTCTTTCCCCTAAACAGTAGATTTTCCTTCATTTCCTCTAGGACATTTTGTTTCCGACTCTTCAATAAAACAAAAATGTTATCAAATAATAACATTTCTTCTAACATTACCTTCATAATTTAATTCCCAAAATGTATTAGGGTAGCGCTGAACATAAGATATAGTATTATTAAGTTATGTTCTCCGGCGTAATGTCTGTATTATGTTAAATCTTAAAACTCTTCAATCTGATTTTTTCATATGATCGAAGTAGCAAACGAGAATGCAGTTCACCTGATGGTAAGTGGCCACTGCCACTGCCACTTTGAAATTCACTGCTGGACTTAGAGCTCCCCTAATGGAAGTTTTTGCTAATAGTCACGGTTTGCTAATAGGCAGGCGTGTTGGTGCTGCTCATGGTGGTGCTTATTTTTATCCCTTAACCGCCTCTTACAACATCCAAAGTAAGAGAAGGAGTAGTGCAATTATACATTACAATCATCGACACCACCACTTAATTTCAAACTGCTTTACTTAATTTATCTCTTTACTGACTCATTCACTTCATGTTACGTGAAGTCAACTCGTCGAAGATGCCTACCAACCCGACAAGATAATTTTTACGCCGTCGAAAGGCGTTTAAATCGATCTTTCTTTAATTTATTGATATTGATTTATACGGAAAACACTTAGTAAAAGAAAATAAAATTGTAGAGTTTGGGGACACTTTTGCAGAAATTGTGTTACTTATTCCAGTCAATCGGGCGTTGAGTTCGCGTCATTTGTTTTAGTGTCACAAATCGTTCCCCGCCCTGGGGCCGCCATAGCAAACAAAAACAGAGTGTTTCTAAATAAACGTACTTTTTAAACCCGAAACGTCAACCCCAGTTACATTCGCCGACGAAAATAAACGGCCACGAACTCCACGAAGTAGACAATGTTGGTAAAGTTGAGGACTTTGTAATTTCCATATCTGAGGCAAAAATTAGTTTCGAAGCGCAAAAGTCAAGTGGCCGTATCTTTTATGTGAAGACCCAATATCAATTTAAAACAATGTAACCGAAATGTAATGGCGTAGCGCGAAATTACGCCCTACAATACAGACGTAATTAAACCGTTAAAATCAAGTTTCGTCGTAAAAGTTAAGTAAGAGGAGTTTCGCGAAAGTTTCACGAGTTTTTATATATTTCCGTTTTATATGCAAAGTTCTTTTTAATACCTCTATTTACGTTATAAACGAAAGTCGTTATGGGGCTATATTAATTTTTAAAACATTACGTGCCTATTATACCAAGCAATGAAAAAGCTGTAAAAATCAATAAGAACCAATGTAAATGGTGGACGCTAACATATTAAGATTGATAGTACATAATGTCTTTATTAAATTACGAGTATGTTAGTTAACCTAATTATATTATCAGTCGCTCAATTAAAAGGTAATTAGGTACATCTGGTTATCGAATTTGATTCTCCAATACTCATTAGTTTTATCTGATTATAATATTATCCATAATATATTTTATACTCTCGCCATATCTATGATTTCAGGTTCTATCTTATTTGCTACTAGCTGATCCCCGCGGTTCCACCCGCATTAATTTTTTTTAGAAGAATACGTATTTTAACATAATTGTCATCCTGCTCTCCCGCGATGGAACGCGTGTGCGCGTGGAGCTCGCGTTAATGGATTTTTCAAAAATTAAAGTAGCCTAAGTTACGTCTTAGACCTTTAGCTATCTTCCAGTAAACAGTCCCGTCAAAATCGGTCCAGCTGTGTAGAAGACTACCTCAGCTAAACAGATAGTCAGACAGACAATTTTTTTAAATTGAATTTTCGTTATAGATATCGTGTAAACTTTCATATGAGTAAAAAACTATTATTTTGAAATCACAAACAGACACTTCAGTTTTATTTATTTGTAAAGATGATCCATTTTATACCATTCGCCATACCTGTGATTTCAAGTCCTATATACTATTTCGATTCTAGATATCATAGTTTGAATGTGATTTTTTTATTTAAAAAACTAGTTGGTACTTATAACTCCGAGCACCCTATAGATATCACGGATGCACAAAGCATGAACCGGCCGACAATGTCAGGCATGAGTACCGGCTATTTGTCGCAAACATGCTACCATATACTTTTAATTGGCTATAGGTAGATCTACTGACCCGCGGGCAAACGTGTTGATGTGTGGAACAAGTTCATGCGGCAATGCAATGTCCATTTCAATGTTTATATTTACCACTATCTCTTCATTTTATATCTAATAGTATGTATGTAGTTTTTTCATATTAAAACATAACCCGTAAGGTACGGGGTTGATACGAGCCTGGAAACTATTAAAAATTAACATTAAATATACTGTAATTTCAATAATAAACACGGATGCATAAAACATACACTGGCTATTTTTCAATATAAACTCAACTTGTCCATATAAATTCGGAAAAAATCCAAATTCAAATACTCAAAGTCAAATTTCAATTATCAATTTATAAGCTATATATGTACCATATAAACAAATCTTATAAAATAAGTTTTATAATACATTAATTCAAAACATCATCAAGATTTAAACATCAGTGTTAAGGGCTGCTGAAGTACGAGTAGATACCAATCTGACGCGTTCCATGAGTAGCAACGCAACTATGGTCGACCACTGTTACGACTCTAAATATACATGAGGTTGATTACAGGCGTCCAGTTAACATAAATTAGACTCGCTCATTTGCTTTTAAAATAAATATGTTCAAAATGTGCAATTGAACTAATTTATAGCAAACAAGTAACCCTATACTTTTAATTGGCGGCTATAGATCCACTGACCCGGCACCAGGCAGACATGTTGATGTGTGGAACAAGTTCGTGCGTTGAACGCAACCGGAGCCATTCGTTTCGGTGAAATATTTGACTTCGCTTACTAAAAATACCGAGCGAATAGTGCGAACTAAGCCCCCACTATTGCTTGTACAAGTTTCTTGTCAATAAATTCATTTCAACTGTCGGTAACGGATGGCGCTGTATTCAAAGCTTAACTTTCCGGAATTTAACGTTTGATTTATGCCTTTGGATATAATGTTGGCTATGGAAGATATAGAGATATATTGGTATATCATTCGATGAAAGCACTCCGAGTGTAATATAAATTCATTTCTGGTAATCACTGAATTATAATGAGTGGGAGAAGTGTTGCACCAATTTTTACTGGAGTAGCGGGGTGGAATATAAGTTCAAAGCATGCATTCTATCAGCATCAGTCTAGATGGTAAGTGGTCCTTCCCATCCATGGACATCCGTAACATACTCTATTAAAAAATGAGATTATCTACAGTCGATTATAGGTAGATACGTTGCCACTTCTGTGGACTCGTCTTATATATCACTATATCAATGTGTAGACTTCTCTGCTTTTACACCGTAATGAAGAATCACATAGAATGTATAAATTTTTAGATACGTCGTATCTTTTTCACTTTTTTATTAATTAATGAGTAATATGTTGCAACTTGGACCACCGCCGACGTCGTTTGTGGCGGCGTTTGAAACTGTTTTTGATTTGTTTTGCGTCCCTACTTACATTGAATAAATCGTTAATTAAAGAGAACGCTTCTATCTGTTGCAAAGTGAATATACAAAGGCATAACAATGTTACACACGATTCTAAAGCAATATTGTCGCCCGATATGTTTGTTTGCCGACGTTTGGATTGGATGGATAGTCATCGAGATCGTTTTGTTTTTGACCACGATCCATGCACCACAAATGAAATATAATGCTTATGACGACTGCCTGTTAATTAAGAAACTTAAAGTAAATATCGGGAAGAATTACTGGATGTATGTATTTAAAAATCCTCAGTGAATAAATTTTATAGCTCGACCGTGTTTGAGATTTAAAAATACTAGAAAGTTAGATGTTTAAGCATAAAAACAAACAAATAATTAAACAGAATGGTACTCACCTACTCTTTGTAAGCGCATAGTATGCTTTTAATTGCATTTAGTCTAAGTTCGTAACTTATTCTGTATTTTTTATAAATTCTTAGAAGCTTTATAGTGGTAGATCTTATACTCATAAATATTATACAGTACGTTTTCTAAGAGCCCGTATTTTAGATCTTATTTAACCACGCGATATATAAGTGGCCAGAGTAAAGTTTGAAATGTTTTATTTGAAAGATAATTTCATTAAAATTTAGATTAGAAATTTAATAATTCCAGGTAAATACCACATTGCTTCTCAGAATACGTCTATATAAACTTTGATTTAATTTTAGAGACTATGAAAACAAAAATGTGTCCTATGCAAATGTCAAATAATGGACTCGAACCCATTTTCATCTCAAGTTTTAATTATTGCCTGACTCACTTCCAGAGAAGCCCAACAACGGAGAACAATTCCGAATCCATTCAATTATTCAAACTTTTAATTAATATTAATAGGAGCTCTCACTTTCAAAAGAAAGAAAACTGAAGGCAGATAAAAACTCCTTAGAAATCCGCGTTATTCGCAGCTGTGGACTGTAAATTAATGTGAATACAATAAAGCCTTCGGAGTTCCCGAAAATAGACAGTGAGGAGCCGCGAGTAAAAATTAATTCTAAATGGTTATCGGTGGTTCTGGTTGGACAATAGCATGCCGGTGTGGGTGAATGACTCCTGAGCCCTCGGTCAGATAGGACGCGATTAGACGATCGTCGAGTAAATGACAAAATACTATTTACAATGTTTCGAATATGTTTATCATTTTTTTTTAATTTTGCATTTCTATAATTCATTAAGAAATACATGCAAAATAAAATCCATAAATATTGCTCGGTAATCAATCGTAGTTAATCAATCACTACGATGACTCAAATATCCTGATAGACAACAATATTTGTAATAATATGATTCCAATTTAATATAAATAATCTTACCACTTTTAGGTATGTATACTTTTTATGTATATACACAACGCTTAAAGATAAAACATACTAATAGTATATTTCATAGTACCCTGTATGGGTTAGTAGTTAGTTTGTTCAAATTTGTTACAATTTACACGCAGTAATTCAATTCATATTTGCGATAGCATCGCATATCGCTTACCAATCACATTACAACAAGTTGGTAATAAAAATCACGACAAGAGAGATAGGAAATTAAACGAAACTAAAACGAAGTTCCATATCAAGGGGAGGAAGAGGGGAGTCGTTGAACGGTTGGACTTAAAAAAATGTAAATTAAGACCGGACGCTCGATTCTGTTTACCTCTCCTGTGAGCGACAGGTCAAAAAGTGGCTCTTTTGTTTCTGATATGTACTTTTATTTTTCCCTCTTCATAACGAGCATAGTTGGCAGATAAAAAAGAGCAAAGTTTTGACGGCTTTTCATTTTAAGTAAGTTTTTTATTGGCAGTAACGGCATTGGCCTATTAAGATCGCATTCTAGAGAATCTTCCGCGTCTTATTAAAGAGAAGGTACAGGTGCAGAATTTTACTATTTTCGAATAAGATGCGAAATTCTCTTTATAAATGTATTTTTTCGTAGCACTCTAAGAATGTGCTAAAAATTAAGTGCCTATTTTGTGTTGCGTACGTTTTTTGTTTCAAGAAGATTATTTTCTTATTTCTCAAGTAAAAAAGTAATTTTTATTATAAATTATCATTGGATGGAATGGGATGGTTGAATTGGATGATTGGATAAAAGGTGTAAAAAGTTT
Source organism: Urbanus proteus proteus (assembly GCA_018251915.1). Classification (NCBI taxonomy): domain Eukaryota; kingdom Metazoa; phylum Arthropoda; class Insecta; order Lepidoptera; family Hesperiidae; genus Urbanus; species Urbanus proteus. The sequence goes on along the minus strand of DWPV01003399.1, from coordinate 4,600 downwards.
TCCGTGGTAGTACTATAACTAATCTTACCTTTAGGTAGAGGTTCAATGACAATTTTCACGGCGTGGACTGCAACCAATCCCGAGAAAATCCAGAGTAAAGTCATTGTGCTTCGCATTCCTTGCATAATGTCATCCATTTTGACTAGTTTCATCTATATTTCAAACATTCTTTGTATAATCTGAAACAAAAGAAATAAAAAAATTAGCTTCTTTTGTTCTTAACAAAAATTTCACACATATTTTACTAAACAATAAGTGTTAGTTGCTGTTACCTGATTTCAACTTAGGTATGCATATCTGAGGCGTTGCAACTTAGTCCTCAGGGGTAACGCATTTGTGGCTGAGTTTATTTGTGATGTTGATTACAAATGTTCATTTGCGAGAGTGGCTACTTAACATCTATTAGACTGCATGTTCGTTTGCTTCTTCTACATTATAGAGTAGAGATATAGGAAACCCGCTGGGTGTCATGGTTTGACAAGTATATATGAAAAACCCAGAACCAGACGAAATCTAAAATAACCTTTATGTATCTGTTTGACGTGCGCTCGAACCCAAATTTCTTTACACGACCGGTGTTATGATAATAATAATTTGCTTGTAAATCCGTAGACACGGATAATGCTACTAATTCATTTGAATAACACATATCAACAGTTCAATTTATGCATTTATGTCACAATTTAGGCACTGCATAATTATAATACCAGCAAATACGACGCGCATTGATTCTGCATATTATAATTGAATCATGAATATTTCATAAGTATATGAGGCGGATATTATTTGATAAAAGTTCAATATAATTTTTAAAGCCGATCCCTCAACTTTTTGAATCCGACTTCCTCTAACATCTTAAGCCTTTGCATTTATGAATAATAACTGAAAAAGTTAAACTCGCAAATCCACTTCCGCCTGAATTTTATAGAATTTCAAAGATAAAGCGCCAAAAGAAGTGTTATTTTTAGATCAGAGGCATTTAGATACTGGAGAGAGTTCGTAAGATTCGATATCGCTTTAATTGAATGATTTGAATTAACTTTTTATTTACCACAGTCCATTACACAGTATTAGATATTCTATTACTAGATTATACTAGAACGTTACTAGGTACTCTTAAGTAAATAGTATATCATTTGGATGATTAACACTATCAGGTGGTGTACTATTATTGCCGGCTTTAGGAGGGCGACCCGGATGGCCGACAGGGGCGCCGAGGCCCAAGAGCCGCCATGAGCGTCAACGCATGTCTCAAAAACGGAATATTTTCCACTTTAAAGGGCTTTAAGAGCACCAAATGTGCAAATTGCCCAGGCGCACACATTTTTGACTCACTTGGGGCGCCAAATGAATGACTTGGCCGGGTGCTTAGATGGCTAAGGCTGGCCCCGTGTCATTATCAACCCATTACAGTCCCATTGCTGGGCCCGGGCCAAGTGCGAAATGGTTGGCCCGGTGTCCTATACACCTTTGAGGGAAGTATATATGTTTTGGAATGCACAAATAAGTTTTGGAAGCTATTTATAATCTGACACTTAAACATACTTGCCTTGGTGATAAGTTTACAAAAGAGTAGAAAAACTTCAAATAGAACATGGGTTTTACCTGAATTCGATTTCAGATGCATTGCCAGTTTGAGTTGATATGCTTATAAAATGAGCATATTTAATTCAAAGTACATCATCCAAAACAAAACAGGGCTGCTTAAATTAGAAAGCCAATAGTATTTTTTATTGCTCTATTATCTATTTTATCTATTCACGTAATTTAGGTTTATGTAAATGATGTAACACATTGTATTCATGAAAACTGTATTGTTAGGATAGACATGCTCCTACAGATTAATGTCTTGTGAGCCTTAGGGCAAAAAGACGATCTTCGAATACATTAAGTTGCTTATCTTAATATAATCACATTATATTTGAGAGTATTTTTGTAATAAGAGCTTGTAGCTCATTTCATTCAAATGATCACTACCGCCTATTCATATTTTTATTCTACACTTTAGTTTTATCTAAAGGGCGTCTTTAACGCATTGTTTCTAAATAAATAAAAACACGTTTAACTTGTTCAATTTTATAACTAATTAATTAAGGTATAACTTTATAACAAAAGTCTTTAAGATATGATGGTAGTTGATTAAAGACGAATTAGAAGAATTCTATGATCTTTTTGTTAATAGTATAAATATGATTTCCTCTAAACTTTTTATGTACAACGATATTTCTTGTTTCGAAATAAAATCTATGTAACTTTTCACTTTGGATCGTTTCTTTGTTAATGCACAAATATTTAAGTATCTTACAAATTTCTTACTAATTGTATCCATATCACAAGTCACAACTTCCAGCACTATGTGCCACTAAACACGTCATTACAATTCGAAATTGTCCCAGCACTAGTTTCGCAATAACTCTTTCAATCTTGGTTACTCAGTATCCTTTGAGTCCATTTCGTGTCAACGAATCTGATGGTAGGATCTGCCTCCCTTTAGTTCTTTGCTTAGAAAGCAAAAAAGCATCCCCTATTGGATCAATCGTTTGTCCGTTGGCCGGTTTTGCCTTATAACCCCCTTTCGTGCCTTTGAAATTTGAAACGTTCAGATTAAGTGCCCATGCGTAAGTGAAACGCTTCTATGATACAGGTATATTATGAATTCATTAGAGATGTGAAATGAGTTATAAATAAGTATTGTAATTGATTTGTGACCATGTCGCGCGGCGTGTCAATTTGATTTATATAATTCTTCAAAATAATGTAAAAATCAATCAATACCTATTTTATTTTAACGGGTTATTGCTTTAGTTAAACTATTCATAAACAATTAAACATTTATTTTTACAACAAAAATATAAAAGTAGCATATTGCTGTAAATCTATATACTTGTAGATCTATTTGGGGACTTTGAAAGAAATCATTGAGATAAGAATTATCCGTGGTTTAATTTACTGTCTGAGTTGTTATGTAAATCTTTATAATGCGACGAGTAGTCGGTATTTATCAGCCTTTTATATAAAGAGATTAATCTTGTAATATCAACAGAACATTTTTAATTTCTTTCACAAGCGTTTCAAGTCTCGGCTCGAAAGTCATGACATCTTATTAAAGCGCACGCTAACTCCAAAATTATGGTTAGTTAGTGCCAGGAAATTTTCTGTACATTTTAATTTCCCAGATTTTGAGGAGCAAGGATGGACGAGGCGTCATTCAGTAAGGTGCGAGTACAAGGAGGCGTTCTAATTACGGCGGGAGGCGTGGCCACCGGGTCGATACCTGATTAAAGCACCAGAGATTCTTCTATGAGCTCGCCGTCGTATTTCGGGTTTTGTTGCGACTGCGCTGAGGTAACGGAAGCTAATCTTGGTGTTCGTTTTGTAAGCTGTGGCGGAACTAATTTAGAATACCTACATGAAATATATTTATTAGTGACAAGTGAACCATAGAAGTACATAATTTCAAATGGATATATAGGTTTCAATTTCAGTGAGTGACAAAGGTAATTCAACCATTATTTTAGACGAGTTTAGATTCTCGTATAGTAGAATAAGAATATAGGGTGAAAGGTATGTTTAACATCGCATAGTTTTTAGGATCCTTTTGGAATTATATGTATTTTATCGCAATCATCTTACGTGATCGTTTATGTAGGCCTATTGTTATGATTGGTATTTGGCTACGTAACACAATTTGTAAGGATCTGTAGCATGGTATTTTTCTACGTAATAGTTTATAATGATAAAAGCCGTAGTTATCGGAGAATTGAAGCCTGACGGGATAGACAGATCATCGACTATTTCTAGATAAAATAATGGTAAGTAGACTGAGCGGGTAGAATGACTTAAAATAAATAACAGGGTATAAAAAGATGAGGGAAGTAACACTATTTATTACTTTTCTATAAAATTAAAGCAGCAAATAAGTGTAAAGTCCACCTGATGATAATTACAAGAAGTTCTTGCTAGTGCCTATAATATATAAACTTTACAGTTTCCGTGTTCATAATTTTCATTAGTATAAGCCTTGCGTAGCACGCCCTCTATTCCCATTTTAATTAAAGTTCTAGCAATACAATATAAAATCTAGCATAGCGTGAAAACAGGCAAAAAGTCCTATGTCTAGGCGTCGCGGCATTCATAATTTATGAGTATGATAACGAATGTAAAACTGAATACTATCTAAACAGCTTTATAGAATTTAAGTCCTTAAATTTCAAGTAAAACATTTCATAATGCATTTTAAGGCAATATATTTTCGTGATAGTATTCGTACGTGAATGCTAATATTATTTTATCACCGGCTTAAAACTTTGATGTACTGTTCTTTTCACTTTTAAAACGAAATTTCTAAGCAGCTTTTAATGATCGAATAATAATTTGAGGAATTTTCGTGAAAGTTTAACAGCGTCTGCCACGTATTTATCGGGCATTTAAGATTTTTTTAAGATTAAAGAATTAAGTATATCAGACTTTGGTTGCACGTATTATTATATGAAAAGGATTGATAACAAACTTTACTATATTATATTGTGAATCTAAACCATTCTCAGATCCCCTTGAACACACACAAAAAAATTCATCAAAATCGGTCCAGTCGTTTAAG
>DWPV01003398.1:0-15288 GCA_018251915.1 Urbanus proteus proteus | reverse complement strand
CCCTGCCTCAGTATTTATTACTTTCCAAACTGCTTTTATTTTGTTATCTGAAGATTTGATTTTATTACGATAATAATAAAATCAATATATAAAAATACATAAAAATATATAAAAATTACAGATAAAGCAAAATTATAATAATCGTAGACCAAACAAGTTCTCGTCAATATGTGACTTTATAATGTCGGTAAAAGTTATCTCTGTCGTAAAATTAAATTGGTTTAAAAAAAAATAAGTGGTTTCATGTCTCCTTGATATAAAGTACTATAAAAATTTTGCTTGTCGTTCTTATACTGGAAGCATCTTCGACTATAGTTATTGAAATTGTTGCGGGTTATTGAAATTTCAAAAGTTGTCCGACGTTGAATCACCACAACTTTCAGGTCTATCCGAATGGATATATCAATACCACAATCTACCCCGAAACTGTAAACCGCAAAGTTCGTAGTACATTTCTCAAAAAAGTTCCGCCCTTTTATGAATGATAATGTACGTATAATGTTACTATACCCAGCGTAACTTGGTCTGCGTTTGCGAAGTAATAGTATGGGAGGATAGATTTAGGGTTGGTTGAGTAAAATATTTCATTATCCAATATAACTTGGTCTGCATTTGAGAAGTAATTGTTCGGGAAGGTAGGTCTGGGTGTGGTTGTGGTTAACGTTAAGATTCAAGGCACGTTTGAATAAAACGACTCGGCTCGGCCAAATCGACGTACGAATGTTAAAACGAACCCTTCCGGCAATCGATGCCTGTGACCGAATTATTCGGATAACGGCTGTCGTGGCCGGCGAGCCGCGTAGAATTGTGTATTAACGTGTCAGTTACTATTTCATAATGTTTAAAACTCGAACTTGCTATTTCTGTAAACATTTTTACTTATTATCTGTAAGGAAACAGGTCATATATCAAAATATCTTCAGGTTATTATTAATGTTAGAAGACTAACGTGCAGGTAGGTTCTGTGTCACTTGTATGAAATTACAGGGATATCCCGAAATAAAAGTATCATTCAAACGGTAAAAGTTCCATCACAATCGGTTTAGTAGTTGGAAATGAAATTGATAGATGAGTTACGTTCCTACACTACCTTCTTAAATACTGTATGAACTTTTACTTCCGTTTTACAAGAAACTGTTGTTGTTAACTTTAACATGCAAGGATCTATGGTAGTATTTACAAAAAAGTACATAATTATATAAAAAAACTCTTTATTGTTTAGCAGTCTAGTTTAGCAGTTCATACATTTTAAAGGTGGACCGCGTAGATGCCAGCTAACTCAACTACTAACTAACTACGACTAACTTAGTCCTAAGGACTTCACGCTAGTAAAACCGCTATTCTAGGTGAAGTTGATCATAGATGTCTCTATTCTTCTGTGACTACTTATCATCAAATGAATTGCATATATGCCATCTCATATTTATAAAAAGTCCATTAAATATAAGAATTCCGTGGTGAAACATCAAGCTCCCCTAGATAGGGTGGTTTTGTCACTGTCACCACCGCGGTAGACAAATAACTTCGCAGGAAGACGCAGGGCCGATTGATTTAATCCTATTAGTCGCCTACGTTCAGACGAAAATAGAATCCGATGTTTTTCTTAATTCCTACACTACTTGGCTAATAGCAAACCTGGTTCTATTTTTTTGTTTTTAATACCTTTAGGTACAACATTTAGTTTAACAATGTGTTCAATTATTTCGGCTAAAAATAGTTGACAATAAATTATTATTTATTCAAATTATATTGAAACTTTTCAAAATTGAAGAATTTTTTTAAGTGTTAATTTAAATTCGTCAATGAAAATAATTTATATTATAAGTTACTTATAAATATTAAAGTTGTTTAGTATGCCGCACGATGCAATTATTATTTACGTTTTTGTTAATTTGCACTTAAAAGTGAATTTGATTTAAGGTTTACTAATTTTATTCTTATCCCAGAATAAGAATAAAATTAAGTGACTCTATTTAAGCGATATATTTATTTTAATGCAATAATTTGTGATAGACTCCTAACTTCATGACTGGTATTATTTGTCGTACCTACTACTCTTTAAAAATGCTTCCATTATATTATTATTTTCATATATTTTTTCACCATAAAACGAACTAGATTCCTCGCGGAATAATTTCGCTCAATGAAACCGTTGAGGCTTACCAACGCACACTACAAAGCAATGTTCAAATTGTTCTATAAAACTTTTTCTACTATCAGTGTGTAAGCGATAAGCGATAAACAATAACATATTTATTATGCTCATAAGAGATTTTTCATGGTTTGACATCAGGAGGTCTACCGCCTCACCTAGATCTAAAAGTAGTATAAAAGCAGTGTTAAACACTGCTCGATTCCGTTTTGAAAGGTTACACGAGGTGTTCCAAGTCAATATACGTAAAAAAACAACTATCAACTTTCGTTCGACCTTATCTAAAAATAATACTCGTAAATTCTACTCCTACCTACTATCTTTTTAAATATTTTTAAATCTGTCAGATAAGGTTATGTCCTTGGCTAATTTACCTACATAAGTAATATAACAAAATCCACAAACATAATTTGAGAGATTTTGATTATAATTATAGTATTAACAATTGGTTAATATTATAATTATGAACTTTTACGTTATGGAATGGTTTTCAAATTTAGCTTTACACTGTATAGTTTTTTTTGTTAAAAAAACCATAAAAACGCAACACAATTCATTAAATAAGTAAATAGGATTTACTTTCTGCTTCAAACGTGTAAGATGAGGAAAGAGCTTCCTCCTAAGGCATTCCCAGAGCGTTATGATAAGGTTTCCTTTAAAAAAGCTCTCCTATAACGCCGTCAAAACATTGGCGACAACTCCAGAGAGTTGCAAATGTCCATAGGCGACTGTGACTAATTTTCATCAGGTTTGTATTAAAAATATATATTAAAAAATGAACAAAAAAGACTTGTCTAATATAATAATTGTTGGCACTCTAAGTCTATAATGTTATACTTGTATTATTCTAAGACCTACTGTATTATACAGACTGTCTGTGTTCATAATAAAATAAATAAATATTCGGTTAACATTTTCATTCGTTACAAGTCAGGCAGTGAGAGCGGTACCTAAATAATATGAAAACTAATGGACGGAGTAAGTGAATATGATGGAATTTCGCTGTTTGCGGTTTTTAGAGTTCAAAATATTTTCCTTTGAATTTACAGCGGTGTTTGTTGTTGCATATCATTTTGCCATTAATATAAAATAAAAATGGTTTTAAGTTCTATATAGAAAAAACGGAGAAGAAAGAAAACAGAAAGACGAAAGCCTACGCGATCTAACTATCTATCGATCCGTTATATTAAATATTGGTATCTTACGAATTGTAATACATACTTAATAATTGTTATACGGACATTATAGTCTATTATAATTATTTTTTATTTTAATTTATTTGTGTAATTATAATAATTCACATTTGTATATCATTAAACATAATTATTTATATGCTTTATATTATCTAGTCTAAGATTCTGATTGCTCGATATCTACGCTTAATACCTAATATTAATGAATACCTAATTATCTATGATAGAAACTTATTTGTAATAAAATATAAGAGTAAATAGTATTTTTCTAAAATAATTTACCTTACAGTTGTTTTCGAAGTAACATAATATTGAAATCATAAATCATAAATTTATTAAGACTAACTAAATCAGATGTATATAGAAATTAGGCTTACAACCTCCTACTATTTGGTTATTATAAGCAGGAAAACTTATCTTATAATTAAATTCTGTTTATAACTGGCAACTAGTTAGTCAGACGTCTTTATACACTTCTCAACTTTCGAAGCGTCTATTTAAAACAACTTCGTTAATTATGAACGAACATATTATTTCTAAAGACTTCTACAAGTTTTAAAGGCGTATTGTAACGGAAATAATATGCCATGTTGCTACTGGTTGGTCCCAGCTTCAATAGTAAAATTAATCACTTATTAATTACTAGCTTCGCACGGGTACAATGCTGATACTAAATATACTACAGAATAAACTGATGTATTATAAATATAAACTTTCCTCTTCAATCACTCTGTCTTTTAAATAAAACGCATCAAAATCCATTGCGTAGTTTTAAAGATTTAAGCATACATAGGGATATAGGGACAGAGAAAGCGACTTTGTTTTATACTATGGAGTGATTATTGTATTGTTATTGAATTATTATTATTTATCAGAACATATTTTACATCAATCCTTACACTGCCCCTTAACGTATTCTGATTTTGACGACCCAGGTGGTTTCGGGTTCGACTCCTGGCCAAACAGATGTCTGAATGATGAATTTAGGTTTCTTTTTTGGTTCTGGGTGTGGATCTTTGTGTTTCCTTGGTACCCACGACACAGGAGAAAATTCTAATCTAAATTCATCACTCCTATTTCTGCCTGTCCAGGAATCGAACCCTATTTGTCAGCCCAGTGTGGTGAGCGCTCTACCACGCGGATCATCAAATTACATTTACCTCACCCTTTCCACTTAAAATATATAAGTCGCCAGAACGCAGTCATAGCTTAATGATCAGTCCACATCCTGTCATATAAAAACAAACTTGTTTCTCCTAAACACATATCAATCAATTATAGCAATATATAATCTATCAGTTCCTTACACCGTCATTAGTCCGAGCAGGCGTGTGGAGACAAATTACCCACTCAATACATCAGCCTCGCATGAAACATGGCGCATTACGCCTGACAGCTACATTATGTATTGTACAGTACACGTGACTGAATTTGTCAATAATTTAACTAATTAGCTAGCTAAGATTATCGTCAGTGGTAATACAGTTAGACGTTCAACGAAGATGCATGCCGTGGCATCTTACTAAAATTATGAAGCTGAAAGTTTGAGGATGGATGGATGTTTGTTTCTCTATAACTTTAGAACGGCTAAACGGATCTGAATGAAATTTGGTACAGAGATAGATTATGATTTGAAATAACATATAGGCTACTTTAATTTTGGAAAAAGCATCAGCGCGCGCGCCACGCGCTTGCAGCCGCTGATGCAGGAGAGTGGGATGTTACCAATGTTTTGATATATATTCCTTTTCACTTTTTTTAACACAGGTGAAACCGCAAGGAACAGCTAGTACAATATAGTGTTCACCAATGTATACGAATATAACGTTATTTATATGATGGCACTAGCAAACGAACGTGCAGGCGGTAAGTGGCCACTGCCGCTCATGAATATCTGTAATCAACCCCAGTTAAGATCACAGTTCTACCTGAGGTTAGCCACAGATGCATTGCTAGCCGTGACGACTAAGTTAGATCGACTCGAATAAGTATATCTTCCTTACCACACTGTTGAGTGTCCAAGCCAGAACACAGCAGTGCTTTATATTGCGGTTATTAGGTTAGGTAAGACACATCATTTACGTCAACAAGGGTCCCGACCAAGGGCGTCCAGAGGAACACCGTAGGGTTTTAGCCGGTAGGAGTCCGGCATATCTTCTGCAGGCCCCCGCACCAAGAGAAACCCATCACCACAAAAAAGATTAGATACACGTAAACGATAAACGTAGTTAAATCTATACGAAAGGATAAAATTAAAATGTACCTGATTTCGAAACCGAAATTACAAAATAATTTTAACGGCATTACGAATATTAATAAAATAAATCTTTACGAGTATATGCTTGGTTGTTTTTAGAAATTGGACGTTAGTTATAGTCATGCACGACTTAACACGCGGAAATCGCTGAAATTTATAACATGGGGAGTAATATTTTTCGCGATAAGCATGAAAAATTCCCCTAATATTCCATCATTCAATTGCAAAGATTAAATAAATAGCCGGAACTTTCCCAAAGAGGATATAATTTAGTTTATGACGGACATTGACTTGCGGAACCGTATTTTACGGGTTTACGGTCATTTTTTCAGCATCAGGGTGCCTTATGATTAATTCAGAGTAGCTGGTACTCAATAAAATGTTCAAGCCGTTTTCTTTGGTCGCACGCCAAATATATTATGTACTAGCTGATCCCCGCGGTTTCACCCGCGTTAAAGAAGTAAAGAGGAACACATATCAAAACAAAAGGAAACACTCTCGCCCGCTCTTCCGCTACGCCGGCCGCAGGCGCGTGGAGCGCGCACTAATGTTTTTTTTTCATAAATTAATGTAGGTTAAATTACGCTTTTGACCTTCAGCTATCTTCCAGTGAAAGTCTTGCTAAAATCGGTCCAGCCTTTTAGAAGATTACCTCATACAAATAGATAGACAGCCAGACAGACAACAAAATCAAATTGCATTTTTGCTATAGATAACGGACGAGTAGTAGTAAGAAATGTCCTTTCGATATTACAAACAGACACTAAATTTTTCTTTATTTGTATAGATTTACGGTACAATAAAAGAGTTATTTATTCTGACCAGTTGTTCAGCTGGTCCGATGTTTGATCTATAAGTCTTGGGAGAAAATCGGTCGGTAGAACATTCCGATTGGGACAGTCAATCTCTTTGGACACTGTGTCGCTTGCACAATGGAATAATGCTTATATTTAGATATTCTTTGTTTGTTGTTGTTATAGATGTAAGTGTCAAGTGTTAAAATTGGGCCTTAACTAATAATAGTATTCTTGGTTCGAAATTGTATAATTGGAGTTCGTTAAGGACACGTTCTGAACAATTAGCGACAACGCAATTTGGGCATAATTTTGTCCATTATCTATCAGAAGTTATGAGACTAATTACTGAAAATGAATTCAGCTCCTCATCGAAATTTTCTGTCCAATTCTGATAACACCACAAACATTATACTATTGCAAAAAAACACGAAACAAATTAATTTTACCCCAAGTAAAATTATAATCAAACTAGTTTTTGCCCGCGGCTTTGCACGCGTTAAATTACACATAAACCTTCCTCTTGAATCACTCTATTTAAAAAAAAACGCTTCGAAATCTATTGCATAATTTTAATTATCTACATTTGGACATACATAGGGACAGAGAGCGGAAAGCGACTTTGTTTTATACTATGTAGTGATTAGCAATTTACCTTATTATGTTACAAATGACTAACAAACATAATTACATAGAAAATAACACTTCGCTGTTATAAGAATAAAGACAGAAGATATAATTCTAGTAGAAAAACATTACACATTTCATTCCTTTTTATCAAGACGTAACAGATCAGAACGTTGTTTATTTCCGCTGTACGTGCAAATAAAACGTGTTTGATAACGTTTTGTTGACAAAGAGATCAGTTGATAACGTAGGGCGTTAGTGCCTATTCACACGTACCACGCATACGCTAAGTTATGTACCAATAAATGGCTGCAGTTGTAATACAAAAATGTGTCGTAAGAATTAAACTATGCAATTTCATAGAAGTTTGCACCAGTTTATGAAGTTTTCGTTGTAGTGAGGTGTATGATTTTTAACTTATTTTATCGCAGAATGGATACATTATAATATGTAACGGGTACTCACGATCCGCCGATTTAATTTGGAGATGCAACTGGGTCGAAATATTGGCAAGGTATGTTTATGACGTATGTGTGCGTGTGTGTGTATGTGTGTATGTGGTATGTGTGGTGTTCCATATGTGGTGTTGTTCTGAATAGAACCACACACTCTCTTTCTGTGGGTATCGTAGACGCCTAAACGACAAAATTCTGAAAAACCTCATCTTTTGTAATATCAACACCTACTGTAACTTCCAAGACGCATGACAGACGCATCGACTATTAATAATCCTATTTGGGGAGGCATATTTTTTTATACTATGTGAGTAGCAAACGAGCTTGCAGTCCACCGGATGGTAAGTGGCCACTGCCGCCCTTGGACATTTGTAATCAACCCTAGACATGATCATGGTCATACCTAGGGTTGACTGGTGTGTTGCTGCCCCTGAGGACTGAGATGGAACGCCTCTGATCAGTCTGTCTCCCTGACCACACCCTTCAAGCCAGAACACAGCAGCGTTGAACACTGCTGTTATAAGGCGGAAATAGGTGTGGCGGTGGTGCCGCCGGAATCGAACTACATGAGGTTCTACCGCCTTCAATAATAATTACAATTCATAATTCTTATAGGTAAGAACTCACTTCTTTGCAATCGATGCCATAAGAGCCCAGGAACCCTTTCGGTTGCGTCTGATCCGCCGCTTCGTCTGTCGGCTTGTCTGCCTGCGCGCTCGGGATAATCTCGTACGGGCACTCGTCGCGGGCGCGACGCAGCGCTCGCTCCTTTGCGTCCTGGAAAGGAAAAATGTTATTACTTATACACGCGTTAGCATGCATAATGAAGGCAAAATAGTGGTGTTTTGGGTCGAAACACGTTTTATTCTGTTTTAGAAACGTTTTTATTATTTCTATGCTACAGTGTAGCATTGCCTGATGCTATTGGTCAGGGGAAAGCAGATACACAACTGACATAAATTTATTAATTTATGCAGTCCATTTAAAGGTAAATAAGTATACTCGTTCATAGATATGTTAATTGGTCATCGCGATCACTTAACGTAGGGTGGATTCGCTTCGTATTCTGGCTTATCTATTCCATATAGGTACTTACATTATTTTATATTTCACAAGAGAGGTAAAATAAATATTCAGAGATATCATCGCTTTTACATACATTCAGCTTTACTTTATTAATTTCAAAATGCAGTGCTTGAACTTAAGTAAAGTATAAGCTGAATCGACACTTAACTAGACAATTTTAATACCTGAATATCCTTTTAAATAAGATTGCACTCCTTACTATGTTATTTATGCACAAATATAGACTATAATTATGATAATGCAAGGAAAGGTTAGCAAATATCGTTGACCGCGATCTAATCCACATAATTGGATTCCATGTAGCCAATTTGTCTAGGTACGTACTTATTTTAATTTAAATCAAATCCTGTTATCACGATATAAAAGGAAATGTTATGTGACCGTTGTACCTAAAACTTTGTTTTTGTTTTATTTTTTACTTGAAACATTAAAGTAAACATCGTAGATAGGAACTGAGGGCAATTGTCAGGGTCGTATTTGTCGATTAAACATCGAAAAATAATGGTCGTTATTCGAAGATTGCGTCAAACCACGTATAAAATATAAATATATACCTACTAGTAATCTAGTGAATTTAAAAGCCAAAAATATACTAGTGAATTTACAACACCTTACTTTCTGCGTTTGTTAAAAATGGCAGTATTTTTTTAAACTTGAGGGCACAAAATTGAAACTTCAACATTCAAATTATTATTTTTGTAGGAGGTTAAATTTTCATACAATACAACTAGTGAATAAAACCTATGTATCACATGGTTAAACAATATTTTATGTTAATAGTGTCGTAATGTCTAGATAAATATTGTAATGCTGAGAAAAAATATAAATTAAGCACTGTTCTTTTCTTACAGTTTGCGTAAACCATATAAATAAATGGAATACCTACCAAATGTAACATTTAAGTAGGTACGTGAATGTTATCGCCTGCCACAATCACAATTGCAATTAAGCTTACCTACTTAAAAAAACGATTAATTAATTGAATAGAATTCACAAAGTTGTGAATAACGGTCAACAGCATATAAACAATATATTTTAGCATTTTGCACCAGCTGATCTGAGTACCTATAAAATAAACTTAGGTACTTACTGTGTTAGTCCAAGTTCCTATATTTTAAACTCACCGCATCCTTGTACTGTTCACAAAAGTCCTCGTCCTCGTTGAAGTGTGGTTGTTCTCCGGGAGGGTAGGTCGGCTTCTGCGTCTCCCTGTGCTCGTCGGCCGCCGGTCCACTGAAGCACACCACCTTCTGGTGGTCCTCCTTCGCGGCGCTCGACTTCAGTATGCCCTTCAGTGGCAGCACGTTCTCGCATTTTGGATGGCTGGAAATTGTAGAATTATTGTAGAATTTTCGGTCATTATCAGATTTTAGATTCAATCATTTTATCATCCAGGACCTCCTAAAACCTTCAAAAACCTGATTGTTTATAGCTCTTTAACGGACTCCTTTAGATTCTAGGTGCCCATAAGTGGGTTGTTATTGCCCAATCTGACAAAGACTCTTCAATGAAAAATTGTCATGATAAATTGTAAGTATCCATAACAGCAAGGTCAGTTTTTAGATTAGGTAGTTATCTCTCAACGCTCGAAGTAACCGTCAAAAAAATAAGAAATAGCCGCCCAAGTATTTAAAGGCAGAATTTTTAAATAATTCGTTTACGTTGGACGAAATATCTGTCCATCGCTTTTCTTTGTTACGTAGATTGAAATTTGCATGATAAAATATCTAAATTTAGATCACTTTCTTTAACAGATCAAAAATGATCCGTCGTTACGTCCGTTCTAATTTTACTAAATAGCTTACGTTAATGTGTTCGTTAATTTGTTTGTACCTATATATTGCTGTAGATTGCATTAGGGGAGTTTACATAAGGTAACGTTTAACCGATACCTTGTATAGGTACAACTAACCCCATCTTTGTGGTGGGCATATCATGACATACTCTTAGTGGCGTGGTATGTCGCGGTGTCAATGCGCGATGCGATGCTTTGACAACTTTTTATAACTATACAAAATAGATACCATGTAGGAACTTCTTCGCACAAATACCCATCAGGTCAACCTAGAACAACGTCTTCTTAAAGACTTATTCGACAACTAACCTCATTCTCGTGATGCGCAAGGAGTCATCATACGAGATGCGGTCGGTGGTCATCGGTGGCGTGGCGGGACGCGGTGGTGACGCACTGCCCTCCACCACGTCCAGCGCCGCGAGGCACCGCTCCATCGCACTCGGCTCCGCGACCGCTTCTTGACCAATCTTGGCGAGCTGAGCTCTGGTCTCAGCTGCTTGTTCTTCGCGGATCGCTTCCTGGAATTTATCACAACGCTATCATCAGTATTTACTGCGTAAAATAGCAAATAAGGAACAAAGTTGTCTATTAAAAGTAAAAAGTAGTAAAAGAAAACGAAAAACAAGCGGTAAATGGAAAGAATAGTTAAGTCGGCGTCATTTGAAGTATCAATCTAGTTGAGCAAGAAATGAAGTGTTTCAGATATTAAACGTTTGGCTCAAATTACAATGAAACACTCAATTCAAAGAATATTATCTATCTTTAAAAAAATAATCTAGGTACACATTTCGTGGGTTTCATTACATTTAAAATGAAAATTTTATTTATTTGACGAAGGTCGTAACAAAGCTTACATTGTAGTTACCTATTTAACTTAAATTCCACGTCTATCTGAATAAATCATATGCATTTTAGTAATGAAATATGAAATGCACGTAGAAAATGTAAAAGCGGTCATTATAATTTATAATAGGTACCTACGAGTAGATAAACTACAAACATTAACCTAATTTAGAAGAGAAATGTGTTCAGTTGATTCAAGTCTCTGCACATCTATCTTAGAAAAATTTTCATTCAACAAACTAGTTATTGATCAAAGGAACGGAATAGGCACACAGAAGTTAGAGGAAAAGGCGCGCTAGAGATCGGTAATCGAATAAAAACGCAATTATGCCTACAGATGTTCGTACAGTTTGCTGGCTGAGAGATTTGACGTAGATAGCGACAATCAGAAATCAGGCTCGAGCCTGCCGCCCTGATTGTGTTATTGATTTTGCAAAAATCCTCTTCGAAAAGCACCTTTTGCTTCTCATCATAGAAACGTGCCTGAACAAATTCTACCTTAAATACACCGAGTAATTACATATTTGAACTATTAATATTAATTACTGTGTGTAAATGTTTAGTTAACCTATCTGCGCGTTAGGTATTTGGCTCATACTGTATGCTGATTAGTTCGGTCAAATGCACCACATTATGAGATCAATATTGGATATTAAATAGGTAGGTTACATACGTAGTGTTACATCGGATTGATTTAACTAATTTATTACAAAATAATTTACTCGTAGGTACATTTTGTGTAAGAAAATAAGAAATCTGTCTTTTTGATAATTTCGTCTACCATCAAAAAGGGAGTAAGCGAATGAAAAGAAACGGTCTTAAAAGAATTTAATTTTTCTATAGGTAAGGTATGTCTCACGTCACACTTTGCCAAATGTATTTGGATGGACAAATTTTGTAAATTAACATCTGATCTTAATTAGTAATTTTACCTCAAGTTCATCCTTCAAATTGCCTTCCCTCATATGGTAATTGCGCACATTGTCGATGACCTCCTGCGGGAACTTGTCCGAGTTCGCGCTCATGTACCGGTACACGAACAGGTCACAGCCGATGATCTTGAACCTGTGCCTGAATACCGGAACTATTGCACCTGAAATATTATTTATTAAATTAAATAAATATACCTACATAGGCAGATTGAGAATTTCGTTCTCTTGACGAGCCGAAGCTAGGTTTTTAAAGTATAGTGACAAAGAAGATGCTGGCCTTAACTTTTGAAAGGATGGGCCTAGCTCTTCCAAGTCCTCCTATTTTAGAAATATTCCTGTTTTGTGAAGGTGACCGGTCTTTCGATAATATTCTGTTCTGTTTTGCGCAGGTTGGGCCTAAATACTTCAACTTTCAAGCGGAGGGCACGAGGGAAGTTCACCCCAAAGAATATTATGCAAACGACAACGATTCTCTACTTAATGATTAATAAAACGTTTATTTATCCAATCAAACTGTGATTAAACAAAAGGATACCGATTGCAGAGGGCGATTGTAAACCGATTTTAATGTATTTTTTATTGGTAAGGCTGTATCTCGAGGGCGGTCTCAATAAAAACTGAAGCAAACGACAAAGATTACAGACGTCTACGGGCGACGATAAGCCCTTTTAAGTCCCTCTTTTTCTTTAATTTGATGCAATAAAATATAATAATTCGAAGGGGGTGGAATCTTTTGTGGTGCATCTCAGAAGGCACCATCGACACATCTATTGTTGCCTCAGGGGAGCGACGTTATGTATGAGTAACTTCAGGTAAGAAACTAAGCTTATCTTGGGTTGGGTTACTGATGTCCAAGAACGGCAGTAGCCACTTACCAGCGTTAGCGTAGCAGTACGAGCTCGTTGGCTACTTCATCCTTTATTATTATTGTAATTATTAAAGAATGCTGTCCGTTTATTTGTTTGTTTGTAACGCTTTTACGCTTTATCTAGTCATTCGATAGTTATGAAATTTGGCACACACATTGCCAGGGGCCCAGAAAAGGACATAGAGTACCTTTCATCCAGAAAAAAGATACTACTCCTAAGGGATAGAATAATAAATTTTGTACCTACAACCTTTGATAGTAATTAATTGCATTTGCGTTATGGGTACGTACTAGAAGCATACAAGACGAACGCGAGCGAGGCCGCGGACAAAACTTAGTTTATTTTACAACCAAAAATTTCATACCAAACAGTAGGCTCTTAAATCATATCGTATTGTACCGTATTGTAGGTATCTCGATATGAATTATAATTCGATAAATTTCAGTGCGGTTACATTTCATAATTTAGCACGTACGGGTATAATTTACGAAGGTGGTTGTAAATCGCTGGATTCCTGCCCATTACACGGATTAAGCCATGAATAGATAATATTATAACTTTACAAAGTAATCGAGGGTCGGAGAACAATGTGAATTCATTTTGTTGTTAAATATAAAACTTTTTAAAAGTTGTTTGGCTCGAAACAACATTTACCTACCTGTATTATTAATTCCATTGGCATTCGGGGTATTTTCTGGGCTTTTATCAAATATGTTTTTATATTTTTTAATTTGAGAGTTGCAGTTAAATTACATATACGAATATGTTCATTTGATACAATTAAAATGACGGTCAAAGATGGGAGTTAATTTTGCCTTTTTTCTGTCAGTTCATGAACAAGTTCAATTTGCAATATCTCCGTAACATCAAATCGTCAATATTGGTAATTAAAAAATATATATATCTTACCTACATAAAACTTATCAGGGGTGAAGTAGGTTGGAAAATTGGGATCAGACTCTGGAGTCTGCAGTTTCATGGCTTTGAGGAATTTCCCTTCGCGTATGCCCGAATTCCGTCGAGGAATCTCGCCAATCTTGATAGTGCCGTCTGCCAGGCTGTAGGCGAGCACGAATCTTCGGCCCTTGTCTTCCGGGTGGATCCAATCCAGCTCGCACAGGTAACGGAGGTACTAAAACAAGGTACTGTTTATATAATTTAGAAGTAATAAAGGAACTTACAGTCCATCTTATTGTAAGTGGTCACTGCCATTCATGGAGACCTGTAAAATCAACCCAAGACCAAGTCAAGATAGGATTCGAATCGTACCTGAATTCCGACAAAGATTTGCTGTCACTCCTATTGCCCAAAAGGACAAGTTTGATTGGTGCTAGAAAATCCTTTCAATCCTGCTTATACACAGTAGAATTTATAATATTGTTGATATTAGGCAGAAACACGTGCAGAGGCCTTTGAAGTCTTACCGCGAATGCTTTGGCATTTAAACAAAGTACCTACTGTGATGAACCCAACTGTGGTAAAGTAGTAAAAGCTATGCTATAGTTAGTAGGTATGATAACTTAGCATCTGTGTCATAGTCCTAAATTAGGTTATGATGAAAATAAAGGCTTACATACCAATAGTTATGTATATTTGTATGTGTATTTGTCCATTGTATTGCTATATTCGATACATGATTCACCAATTGTATTGAATCTGGATCGGTTGGGTATGAACCTTCGTGAATTTATAATCAAGAAGCTACCTTGTACCTTTTTAAAGATTCGGTGTTGTTGTATTCGAAGACCTATTTTTGCTTCCAAAGTTTCTGGCCGTAAGCTACTGCTGTGTCCACTATTGTCGCTTTTATGATCAGCCGAAGGTAGGCTTACAAAAGATTTTTTTGGTGAAAAAAAAAAAAATCGACAGGGTGGATTCTGATTTTTAGATTTTATGAGGGAGTTGTCTCGATCTATTTTTATGTACAAGTTCCGTTAAATCACAATTACAGAGCCAAATAAAACTATACCCCGAATAAACATCATAGGTACAGTCAATCGGGGTAACTTTGATTTACAGGGTAACTTTGACAGCCAATTACTAAGTACTTTTTCATTATTTTACATTGGTAATATATTATGTCAAAGTTACCCTGAAGTTTTAAAATGTATAAAAGTAAAGAATCCTATGACAAATCTCATCTGTATCAAAGTTACCCATATGGTAGGGCTAACTTTGACACACAACAAAATTGTGAGTTTTTGATAAATTTTATGATTATTATGAGTTATATAATTGGAGGGTATGAAAATGAAATTGAGATAACAGATAATGTAAACACTTCT
>DWPV01003397.1:0-15288 GCA_018251915.1 Urbanus proteus proteus | reverse complement strand
AGTACATGGAGTGCATGCTAATGCCTTTCAAAAATTAAAGTAGCTAATTCACACCTTAAACCTTCAGCTGTCGTAAAGTGAAAGTCCTGTCAAAATAGATCCAGCCCTTCAGAAGATTACCTCAAACAAACAGGCAGATGGTCCAATCAACTGACAGACACAATTTTTTTTAATTGTATTTTTGTTATAACTACTATACTGTATAATAATTTCATATGCATTTATTAAAAAGTTGTTATTTTCACATTACAAACAGGCACTTTAATTTAATTTATTTGTAGCGATATGTTTCGATTGATTATACAGACTTGACTCTCCATGGATAGCCCATTTATTATTTGTAAACATTCAAAATTCAAATCCAAAATTTGATTCTGAATTTCTTATTATTTATTATAATTAAAGAATTCTTAATTGCTATTAGTGTTGCTGTAGAGGGATTTTTTAAAGTTTTGAAAGCTATTAGCAAGAGAGCCCCTTGAGTCGTGCATCTGGAATGGTGTGGGAACACATGTGCCAAATCTCAGAACGAGAACAAGGCGGTCATTGTGTGAAGGTTGCAAATGTTGATACAAGTGTGAACACTGGCTCAGGAAACTCCAGACAATGTCCCTATACAATCACACATTGTTTTCCCAAAAGAAACATGTTGCTTATTGTAATAATGCAATAGAAAATGAGCAAGCAGTCCCCCGGATGGTCAGTGGCTCCTGCTACTCATTGACATGTGTGATCAATCTTCAGATAAGATAAGAAACAATGACAATAATAAATTCCATGCTCCAGTGAATTCAGTACATTGGATGAATTGAAAATTTTGGTGTCGTAACTATTTACCTTTTCAACAATTTTCTTTAAAAACAAAATATTAGTTTTACTTACATATTCTATGTATTTGTATATGTTGCATAGAAAAAATAAAGAATTTATTGTTTTTTTTTTAATTTTTACATGCCGAATTCATTTAGAAAGTGCACATTTACAAATTCAAACGGTTTTTAGGATTTTATTTTTACCACACATGAAATACGCAACTGTTTACGTTTTGTATTTAATTGTCAGTTACAGAATACAAAGACATGAGTGCATCCAATAACATGTCACTATTTTGTGAATAGTTTAATAGCCACTTGCAATAAAATAGTGTAAAGAGACTTAACGAGGAACTCACTGGTGAAGGCGGCGAGCTTCCTGGTGGAGCCGAGGCGCTTCATGGGCGTGCGCGGCTCCAGGTCGCGCTCGTCCAGCGCCAGCTCCGCGCCCGGCGGCGTCGCGGCGCCGCTCGCCGACCCCGACATCGCTGCGCCTGCACCCTCGCTACCGCATTTACTGCACGCACTCGACACACACTGCCACCCTTCCCGACATCCACTACGCCGATACGCCGGCGAACACTTCTTCGATCTTTTCAATTATTTATGCGAGGGCCCCGTGCCGTTTCCCGATTCGTTTATTCGAGTGAAATATGAATGCCTATACCGCAGTCTGCGTCCGGTCGAGCGAACTTAAAATAACGATTGAATCTCAGCAATTCACTGTGGCCTTTAAATCAAATGTAAAGTTTAATTTCTGTACTAGCACACATAATTCTGACCGAGTGAAACCGGTAAACGATCACAACAAAGCGAAGCGCGCACTTTTGTCGTTTTGATTTATAAATCAGTTGAATAGTTAAGCGCGAATCGTGACGATACACAAGTAAACAACATAACCAAAAGGAAAGAGAATTAAAACGCCGTGCAGTCCCCTCCTCGTTCACGACAATGCGCGAGCCGCGAACGAAACAAAACGAAATTGTTCAACTGACATTTATGACATTGACTTCTTGAGAAAGAATGAGTAAAATTCTAATAGTCAGTCCTTGTCTATGGTTTTTAATAAAATCGATTTCGTTCATTGCAATTATGCAATGTAATGCGCGCTTGGTATTCGCAGACAATATTGAAATAATTAAAAAGCCTGTGGTATAGTACCGTTAGAGTAACTTTTTATGTCTCCATATAGAAGCCCTAGTCTCAACTACTTACTGAACCTACATAATAATTTTCATTTTCATATCGAACAATCTCATCATGGTCATCTTCCATATGGATATTCTTTAGGATATACTTAAGACAAATCAAATTGAAAAGAAATGGAGATAAATTAATTAATTCATTGCCGTAAAACCAATATAAAAAAATGATTTATTTTGTCGTTATGAAATTGTTGTCTATGTTCAGTTCACTCATTGCCAGTTGCCCTTGCCACTGTCAAGTGTCAATCAATGTACACAGATGACAGGTACTTTTACATTGTGTCAATGTCAGTCTGGTGTGGAGAGAACACGTGCAATTTTTATAAACACCGCGGACACTAGTTAATACTATGCGATATTGTATACAGTAACATTCGTGTCATTAATTTAAGCGACTAATGTTTGATAGGAATAAAAATGCCTCCATTCAAAACTGGTTTAGTGAAAAGAAAAATTGCTGACGAGAAATCAGCAGAGACAGTTTCGGTGGCAAAACAAGAAGTTAGTGCTGAACTGTTTTCAGTTATAGCAAAAATGTTATGTGTAATTGCTGTATATGTACATTGATGATGATTTTTTATTTTAGGAAGAAACACATTCAGATGAAGACGAAGACCTATTTGGCAAGGAAGTGGACGACGCTGACGACCCCACGGATTCCGAGCACGAAGAAGACGCAGAGGCCTCGTCCGACGGCGAACGAGATGTAAATCATTTGTATTTCTTTGGTACTGAATCTACAGAGAGATAAAAAATTTACTACTATTTTAATAGACCTTATGAAAACCTACAAGTTGATTTCTTCTAGCGTATGGTCTTTTATGAATTTCTTTTAATATTGGTTATCTGTTATCTCTATTCATTGCATCTATAAAAAATATATATGGAAAAAGGGCAAAGTTAACGGCCCAAGTTCTATACATTACACTTATCCCAGTATGTGCTTTGAGCAAGTATCTAAACGTTAAGTGTACAGGAACAGTTCACAATTGTATCAATTATAATGTACTTGATGTAATTATATTATAAATCTGTTATTGTTTTGTAGGAAGTGTTGTTTGACGACAGTGCAGATTCAGTGCTTGATGATGATGTAGAGAAGGAAACTAGTGGTTCATCAGTAAGTAAACACTTTCTAAATATGCAATCAATATTAGCTATGTTTAAGAACAACTTATATTTCGAAAAATTTCTTCAGAATGAAGAAGGAACAGAGGAAGACAGCAATGATGGTGAATCTGGAGAAAGTTCGGAGGAAGATAGTCAAGAAGAGGAGTCAGAGAGTGACCACACTGACAGTAATGATAGCGGAGCAGAGTCAGGCACCGTGCCCACGCCCTCCGGCTCCGGTGATGACTCAAGTAAAAAGCCACAGGAAAGACTTAGAAAAAAGGTACAAAAAGTGAAAGTACAAAAACAAACAAAAGAGAAGGGAAAAGGACAATCAGCAAATAGTTTAGATGTACTGGCTGACAAAATTAAAGAAGCCAGGGTACATACAGAGCCTGTTCAACAAAAAGGTATGTTTATAATATATATTCTTATCCTATCGTGAGATTGTAAGTATAGAAAGAGTTAATTGGCAAAAAAATGTATCATAATGTCACCAATGAACATTTTGGCATTTACTAAATAAATTCAATTTCATTATATCATCCTAAGATTGAATTTTAACTGTCTATCTATT
The DNA here is from genome assembly GCA_018251915.1 of Urbanus proteus proteus. Lineage (NCBI taxonomy): Eukaryota > Metazoa > Arthropoda > Insecta > Lepidoptera > Hesperiidae > Urbanus > Urbanus proteus. The sequence goes on along the minus strand of DWPV01003397.1, from coordinate 11,584 downwards.
TATTTTAACAGAATTTTAACAATCTCATTGGTTTATACTTTGAACATTAATTAAATTTTATTTCAATGATCATAAGATATGTATTGCTACAGATGAATATGAGTCCGGAGACACATCAGATGAGGAAGACCGCGTGAACACAGTGGGGGACATCCCCATGTGGTGGTACAACGAGTACTCCCACGTGGGGTACGACCTGGACGGCCAGCGCATCGGCAAGCCGCCCCAGCGAGACCAGATTGATGAGTTCTTGAGGTATGTTTTATTTCATACCTTAACTTAATTTGTTTTATTTAGACAAATACTGTAAAACTAAAATATAGATACTTTTTTATATCTTGTGACACAGTATTTATATAATATATTCACTATTCAGTGATGATATTTACCTAATATTGAGATAGTTTATTACAACATAGTCTATGGTAAATGAGTTGAATGTGTATTTTATAGGAAGTGTGAAGACCCAGAATTTTGGAGGACAGTGAAGGATCCAGCCACTGGACAGGATATCATACTTTCCAAAGAAGACTTGCAGCTTATAGAGAGGATACGAGCCGGACGAGTACCCAATGCAGAACATGAGGAGTATGAGGTATGGTACATTCATTAATTCTAGATAATTTGTAAATTATGAGCTACATACGTATACGAGTAATACCAGACAGCAGTTGATACTTTGTTTCATGATTTTGATGTTTCTGGAAATTATTTTTGATTTGATGATACACAGAGAGTATAGCATGAAAAATATACTCTTGTTCCACTGCAAGACATAGGTGTCCTCAGGAAAGCCCAGTCCACAGCATTGATCAAGTGCGAGTTGGTAGTCTTCACATGTTTGTGATGTTTTTAACATAATTGTGAGAGTGATTGGTGTGATGATTGTATCTTCAAAATGTCAGGAATTTTCTATAGTGGCTGAGTTTCTACTACATCTATCATCATGACAGAGTAAGAAAGTAATGAGCAATATATTTATGTAACATATAATGTTCTGTGTGTAGCCGTGGGTGGAGTGGTTCTCCCGCGAGGTGCTGGCGACGCCGGTGCGCGCGTTCCCCGAGCACAAGCGGTCGTTCCTGCCGTCGCGCGACGAGCAGCGCCGCGTGGCGCGCCTCGTGCACGCGCTCAAGATGGGCTGGACCAAGACGCGCAAGCAGATCGCCGAGGAGCGTAGGAAGAAGAAGGTGAGCGACACTCGTATTCAACACGGAAACCGACGGCAAAAGGAAACTCTTCGCAAAAGACAAATAGAAATAGCAAGCGAGCTGTGTATCTGATGACAAGTGGGCTGGGCACACTGCATTGCCATTCATGGACACTCTAAGTCAATTTCATATTACTATTACTATTAGAACTAAGGTTTCAATTGAAGCATGACATGAGCTTAGATATTATCTAGTCCATTACATGCTGAACTCTATACATTTGGATATACACAATGACATCATAACAAGATGTATATGATACTAGTTTTTGCACATGGCTTCGCTCGCGTTAAATATAAGATTTGTATACTTCAGGTATAATTCAAATGCAATTCAATCTTATCAAGTGGCCATAGGTGTAAATGTAGGTAGGTTGTAGGACTCATAGGTATGAAAGTTATTTTTATATCCCTCAGGAAAGAAGAAAGGCTCTATGTCCTTTTCTGGACTCCTAGCAGTGTGTGCGCAAAATTTCAAACGGACATTCGCATTTATAATAATTAGGATGTGCAGGATGTGAGTGTGCAATGTCGTTCCAGGAGCGCAAGTTCTACGACCTGTGGGGCGCGACCGGCGACAGTGGCGACACCGCCGGGCGCGGGCCGCGCGCGCTGCCCGCCCCGCGCCGCGCGCCGCCCGGACACGCCGAGAGCTACAACCCGCCGCCCGAGTACCTGCTCGACGACAAGGAGGCGAGGCTCACACCACATCTAACTAACTTTACATGCTTCATTTAAAGTTTTAAACGACGGGTTATACATTATAATAACTAGGGGTTGATTGTTAATATTGTAACGTTTATAACGTAACTTTTAATAATTCGTTTATGTAAAAGGTTTTATTTAATCAAAGAAGTTAAAAATTTTAATTAGAAATTAGAATTTTAAGTTTATCGATAAAAGCGATCACTTTTAAAATGAACTTTGCCGAGACAATAATTAACTCTTCATTAATTTTATCCCGTGTTACATATGCGTGAGTTTTTCATTTCATTAAAAAACAATACTTTCATGTCACTCTTGGGGTACTCTAAAGACTATGAATTTAAAAATCCTGTACAGCTGCGCGAATGGGAGCGGCTGCGCGAGACGCCGTGGCGCCGCAAGCTGCACTTCCTGCCGCGGCGGCACGCGGCGCTGCGCGCGGTGCCGGCCTACGAGCGGTTCGCGCGCGAGCGCTTCCTGCGCTGCCTCGACCTCTACCTCGCGCCGCGCGCCATCAAGATGCGGGTCGGTACCCGCTCCGAGGGGAGCTTCCATCGATTACCGAACGAACACCCGGTTTACTGGTCCTTCCTTCCATCGATTACCAAACGAACACCCAGTTTACTGGTCCTTTCTTCCATCGATTACCAAACGAACACCTGGTTTGCCGGTCCTTCAAACCGGAACGCGACGAAGCTTAAGCAAGTTACTGTTTTGAGAATGAAACAGGTTGAACTACAATATATATTAACGGTGATGGTACCTTTAAAATATCTGGTCTCACCACGCCATTGATTAGCTTAAATAAAATGTATCGTCTATGTATAGTAATGACACAACCGAACGGAACGTATTCTTGGCGCACATCGAAAGTTTTGAGTGCTTCTACATTTTCTTCTTTGTCTTATTTTTTTTATATCGCCCATCAATAGCGAATCGCGTCAATGTAACATATTTATCATCTAAAGTACACAACGTCAAGATGGGACGCGAAACACGTCAACGTGAACGAGTAACACTCACATACAATAATTTCCCACAAATTGTGACCGTGAACAGCTGACCATCAGCCCGGAGGACCTGGTGCCGAAGCTGCCGTCGCCGCGCGAGCTGCAGCCGTTCCCGACGGGCGAGGCGCTGGTGTTCGCGGGCCACGGCGACCTGGTGCGCAGCGTGGACTTCGACCCCAGCGGCCAGTACATCGTCTCTGGCAGCGAAGACGGCACGGTTAAAGGTGAGTCCATATCCCAGGGAGACATGATTTATTTTCCTGTCTATCATTTTATTGATCATTGGTATTTTATCATTTTATTTTATTGTGTTTTATTTATGAATTTTATTATGATGTATGAGGAAATGTAGATGTAACTTGCAAGGTACACTAGCTATTGGTGCAGACACTGGAAATACTGCTGAAGTTATTTTAGAGCAGCCATACTCTAAGTGTGCTCCGCGGAGACCTGTGGCTCCGTAAAGCCTCTACGGGGGCTCCGCGAGAATCCTTCCATTTGATTATTTTCTTTAATTATAGTATACACTTACATTATAACATGTTTACTTTATAAAAAAATGCATTTAACTTTTTGGGCTCTGTCCAAAATTTCTCTTTTCGAAAGAGCTCTGCCACCAAAAAAAGATTGAAAACCACTATTTTAGACTATAATTGTATTGTTTGGAGACCACATCACGCCATACATATGTTGAGGCTTGAAAGAGTACAAAAACGCTTCCTGTGGAATCTTGCTTATTTCTACCGGTGTTATGAAAAGAGTTGTATTTTACAATGAACTATTAGTTTTTCAAAATATGTAATTAACCTAGAATAGTTCTATGAACTTTTTGTTCAAAATTTTAAGAAATAAGATTGATTGTCCAGATATGTTAATTTGGCTTAGCTTTAGGGTTTGTCTTAAATAACCTTGTAAGCTTATTAATCCTCTGATTACATAGTTAAGAATAACTAAATTAGGTGGTAATTCTCCCTTGGTAAGAATTTGTAAATTTAGATTTATTAAAAAGTTTCATTTTCATTTCATTGATATGCCTTTCTTTATCTTTAAGTAGGTCAACATCAAATTCATGTATTAAGTGTCAATATATTAGAAATAAAGAAAAAGAATGTACAGTCGAATCCGTTTATAATGACATCGAAAGGAATTGACAAACACATTATAATAAGCGGACGTCATACAAAGCGTTTTGTGAAAAAGAAACATTTTTATGTAAATAGTATGCATGTATTTAAGTACTTTAATAGAGGAACATAGTAACTTATAAAATAAAAATTACACGTTATAAGTACATACCTATGTATGTATGTATGTATGTATGTACATAAAAGTTGCATTTTTTTTCATATAAGTAACCAGATAATTTTTGTCTGCTTTTGTTTTTTTTATTTATTGTGAAAAATGTCTCTAATTCTATTGTGTATAGAAGACATTGCTATGGTAAAATTATTGTTTTCAATATTGCTATGAACAAATCGGGATAATGATTCTGCAGCATTACCTACGAGGCTTTTAATGCCTCCTCTTCTGCAGTAGGCAATGGTTCTTCCCAATGGTTTCTCATGATTTTAAACCACTGAATTAATGCTTCATGGACATTTTCTTGTCGCGATTTTTGAAGCCTCTTCGGTTACAAAACATATGAATTGAACAATTGCTAAATAACATTACCGAAGGCGTAAAGTATCATGTCGGTCATTATAATCGGACATAATTTATTAAAAAGGAGTCACAGTAAGCGACATGTCACTGTAAGGGAAATCAGTATATCCGACTTTATTATAAAGAATTTTATATGAAAACCAAACTTCGTAGTGTAATTACGTAAATAAGAGGTTGGTCAATATAGGCGGAGTCATAATAAACGGATAATACTGTACAGTTGTACATAGACCAAATAAATGAAAAAAATTATAATAATAAGATATTAAAAACATTCATTGCTTACTGTACACTTTTTATGCAATTTAATAAAAAAAAACATATTACACTCATTTATAGTATGGCTTCGAAGATTAATTTAAAAGTCACATTCAAAGTATTATAAGTTTAGCAACCACTTTCTTCTGTTTGCACGGCCTTGTTTCTGGTTGTGCACATTGGTGTGACGGTGCAATTATGCATAACAATATTGCCTGAAGGGCCATTTATGGTAATATTGCAATTATTAAATGTGTAATTTGGCCTAGGCCCCTCTTCAGTTGAATTTTGATAATACAAGTCGATGTCGGGATGATAGACATAATTTTCGGCTCCATTTTCCTGTTTCGGTTCAATCAATGGGGAAGAAGTATGGAATGGATCTCCATTATTTGCATCAACTGTTGAGGTTGAAGTGGCACTATTTTCATTTGTATCACTTTTGGTGACCTGGATCCCGGAAGTTGATGGTTCTGGCCCCGGTTCCATATCAGGGATAATACATCTGGGTCGTTTTGATGTTTCCATTCTATCACTAATTTGCTCACAATTTCGTTTTTTACTCTTCATTGAGTCAGCAATGTACCCGAAAGCAACATTCTCCGATTTAAAGCCTCCATGTGTCTGCAGTGCCGTTATGTCGGCATCAGCATCAAGCAAAACTGTTGCTGAAGTCCGGCGGAAACTGTGGCCTGTAAAATTCTGCGGGTCAGGCAGATTTAAATACTCGGCGATGTCTCTGGGGGTCGATCCAAATTTATTTATGCCAATAGGCTGTTGACCGCAAGTTCCTTTTGAATACCGAAGAAAAAATCTATCAGTGGGACAATTTTCCGGTCTTGCTTGCATATACTTCCAGCAGAAGTGGTACAATTGGTTTGTTACTGTGAACGATCTCGGCACATAGCTCTTCGTCTTGGGAACTTGGACCAGAAGAACATTCTCATCTTCCACTTTCTTAACATCGCCAACAGTGATGTTGACAAATTCTTCTCGGCGCAATCCTCCAAAAATCCCGAAGATGAGAGCTACCTGTAAATAATTTTTTGCCATAAATGATTTGAGTAACACCAAAATTTAAAAGATGTATTGGTATTATTGAAGTTATTCTTCTTGCCTTTTCACATAAATATAAATCATCCGGTGCTTCATTTAAAAATTTGGAAATGTTTTCTCGAGAAAACACTTTCGATTGTTTTGGCTGGTACCCTAAACTCTTTTCTTTTAGAAACGCTGTTAATTTTTTATAACGACCAATTTCCACGTTTTCATTTATACTTATCGTACTTTTCAACATTGAATATGTTGCCCATAAACTCGGTGGCGAGTATTTTTTTGATAAATGTGCAAAATATGCGAGGAGTGTGTCTTCATAAAAGGAATTAGACTTATTTTCTTTGCGCCATTTCTGGAACACGTTATACGCGGTTGTATATAATTTTTTCGATTTTCCGTTTAACAAGTTCAGTGCCACTGATTTCACCAATTCTTTGTCAGCGTTCGGAACAATTTCATTGTTCTCATCTCCGCTAAACTCACTGCCCGAACTATCCATTTTTGATCGAAAATTACGAATTCCGCGAAACAAATTATAGGTCAACGTTGCTCTTTAATTGCATTGTCACTTATTCTACAACACGGATGTGATATTATAACTAGAGATTTGAAACTTTCACAAAATTAGTTTTGCTTCGGTGACTATAACAAATATTAAAAATAACAAAATGATAAATATTTCAAAAGCCAATTGTATACTTTTATTATGATAACACAACGCCATCTACGTGCTAACTGCAGTATGGACGCCGGCCGATAGGATGTCAAGAATGTCAAGATTGTCAAACGAATAAAATCTTAGTCTATGGTCGTTTTCTCATACAGCCCTTGAATGTTGATATTGATCAGCACTAAAATACATACGTGTTGGAGCACCTTTAACGCGTGAAAATGTTACAACTCCATAGGTTTTGGGTTTTGATTTGGTGGTTTGTTTGACTTTGTTTTCTGGTTTAGTTTTTTGTCAAATATAATTTTATATTAACAATCCTGATGCCTATTACTTTTCAACATATAATAAAATATAACTATAAATTAAACGAATGAATGGATGTATCTACTCGTAGGTCTGAAATAAACGTTTATTATTACTCGTATTATTATAGAGTAATTATGTCAAAAGTTACAAAAGCTTCTTGATGTTATTAATTTATTATTGAATTAATTTATATACATATCTTATTCGAATACTGGTTGATTTTTACACGATATTCTATACAAATAAATAAAGTATGTGTGAATTCAATATAACAACTTTTACTTAAAGCATATTAAAGTATACACGATACATATAACAAAGATGCAATTTAAAAAATGTCTGTCTATCTGTTTGGCTGAGCTGGAAGATAGTTGAAGGTCTAAGGCGTAACATAGTCTACGTTAATTTTTGAAAATTATTAGCGCGCGCTCTAAACGCCTGCGGGTCCCCTCGCGGTAGAGTGGGATTTAAATTATGTTTCCTGATTACTTTTTAAACGTGGGTGAAACTGCGGGGATGAGCTAGTACTTAATATAAAAGAAAGCTGTAGTGTCGTGCTAGTTTTACACTCACGAGGCTGATTATTTATGCATGAATGAAGTTAGTCGATTAATTTACGTACCGTGCAGAAATAGACAAAATACGTCACGGAAAGCGTGCGTAAAGTGCGGGGTGATACTTCTTTAATAGTATATTATGATACGGGTGACTTAATACGGACGTTTAGGGGCCTGGCTCTTCACGCCGTGCAATAATAGACTACTAACATCATCCATGTAGTAATGTACGATATTATAACGCGTTACCGATATGGTAATTTACTATACAGGGTGAATTTTCAAGTGTGCGTGGATGGGGAAATCCGTAACTATAAGGATTAGCGAAAAATGCTGAAACGACTTACGAGGCCGACTTTGATGAAAATTAAAACTGCATAATTAGTTTTTCAAAAAACTTATTTCCCTAGCCGGGAATCGAACGAGTTAATTTTGAAAAAGAAATCACACCCTATATTATTACGCCATCTGATAGTGTTCCTTATAAGGATCAAATTCTGGAAACTAACTATATCTATCAAACTAAAGGAAAGGGCTCATTTTTAAGAAAATTGCATTTTTTTCTATACAATCTCTTACCAATCTCTGTCAAACTAAGACAGATATAGTTAGTTTTCAGAATTTGATCTTTATAAGCAACACTATCAGATGACGCAATATATATGTATTTTTTTTACCAAAATGAACTCGTTCGATTCCCGGCTAGGGAAATGAATTTTTCGAAAAACGAATTATACAGTTTTAATTTTTATCAAAATCGGCCTCGTAAGTCCTTTCAGCATTTTTCGCTAATCCTTAGTTTCGGATTTCCCCATCTACGCACACTTGAAAAATTCACGCTGTATATTCAATACCCATGCAATCCGTCAATCCATTTTTTTACCGTTACATTCATGCCTATCGACGAGGAAAAAGAGATATATCGTCGGTATCGAAAGCGGCAACTCCAGGTGGATCTTGCCGGTCCGGTTCTGGCTTAACGTTCCGCTGGCGTTGCAGTGTGGGAGAGCAGCACGGCGCGCTGCATCCGCACGATCGCGCTGGGCGAGCCCGTGGTGCAGGTGTGCTGGGCGCCGCGCGGGCTGGCGCTGCTGGCGGCCGCCGTGGGCGCGCGGCTGCTGCTGCTGGCGCCCGGCGTGGGCGCGCAGCGGCTGGCCGACCGCACCGACGCGCTGCTGGCCGAGCCGCTGCCGGAGACCGACGTCGTCAGTACGTATCGCACGGACACTGCAGGCTGCGGGGGAGGAAATGATGGCTAAGGCCGGCCCTACACGGACACACGCTTTTATGCTACACATACATACACAGGTGTGCGGGCTTGCGTACTGGGATGCATATTCATACATGCTCATAAGTGCAAACACACATGCACTGGTGATTGAAGTGTTAAAGTAGTAATGTGTATCGCACACATTCAACAAAAAAAATCAAATTTAGATCTCTTTCACTGACATATTTTTTAAAACCTGATAAAAAAAACATGCTTACATATGGAACCCTAAAAGAAATTTTATTATGAAAATGATGACATAAACACACATATATAAATGTGAGATGTACTGTTAAATCTCCATAAAATTATTGTAATATTGTTTGCGATTGTAATAAACACAACTCCGTTCGCAGTGGACGCGCGCACGGCGGCGTGCGTGCGCTGGGAGCGGCCCGACGAGGCGCAGTGGGCGCTCGGCATCCGCATCATCGTCACGCACTTTAAGCCGCTGCAACACGTAACTACATCCACCATTATTATTAAGTCGTCACCCTGCTTCATGGTTGTGATCAGAAATAAAATCCTATTTCATCCTTTACAATACAAAAATACAAAAATGTAATCATTGTCGCTAGAAAAGCGCGTTTTGAAGATTATACTTTCATTATGCCCACAAATTCGTCCTTTATGATCATTATGTACCATGATATTTTACTATCCCATTACAATATTATTATATAATAGAATGATTGTGCAAACTGAATCGTCAAGGACTGTTACGAGTCCAGTCGATGTAGATATAACTTCATCCTTCGCTGAATGGTGCGCTGGAGCAATGGTGACGTAGGCGCCAGGTCAAATAGTACATTGGATCACTCACCATTGTAATGTCAGTTGAACACGTAGAGAATGAATGAATGAGTGAATGAGAGAACCTATGTCCCTTTGTAACCTTAAAGGTTCTAACCGTTTGGAGATCCTTGGGTCGTTGATGATTCGAATCGCGCTCTTTTGTGCGGAGTCAAGTGTAGGTAGATAGGGTAGCTCGGCTCCAGCCGCCGACTGGGCACGTCCCTCCCGCGTGTAGTAACGGCGGCGTGTGGTGCAGGTGTCGTGGCACGCGCGCGGCGACTACGTGGCGGGCACGGTGCGCGAGGGCGGCGCGCGCGCGGTGCTGGTGCACCAGCTGTCGCGCCGCCGCAGCCACCTGCCCTTCCGCCGCAGCAAGGGGCTGGTGCAGGCCGCCATCTTCCACACGCACAAGCCGCTGCTCTTCGTCGCCGTGAGTACCTTGCTATTCTTTTTAGATAACGTGCTACTTATTCTCTGTTTTAAGCCAACAGCAACCAAAAAAAAACAAAATTAAATCAATAAAATAGAAAATGATTTATTTCATTTTTGTCTCGTAAGCATATATCGAACTTGGTTAACCCACTCTAAATGAATTGAACACATTTATATCGTTTCTCAGTTTTCACTTAAAATGAAAGTAATCTAATTAGATATGTGCCAGTCAAATAAATAAAATAGGTAGATTACTCACCGCCTTGTATTTGAGTGTAGCCAAAAAACTATGCTACTTTCATGTATTTATACGCCCACATACAAAACTATCGTAGTTTCTTGTCAGTACCTTTAGTTTATTTACACTCACATAATCAGGCATAATATGTAGGATGTATTTATTATATTATTATGACCAACAATTGTACACATATTATATGCAAATAAATGATTATGATTATGATTACTTTTATAACTCGACCATTTTAAAAATGGCTTAATTTTTTGTTAGGAATGATAGATCTACCTACTGTATTTATCTGAGACGTGTCAACGGAACGATGATAATGTTACCCCCCGCAGACGCAGCGCTGCGTGCGCGTGTACGACCTGGTGCGCGGCGCGCTGGTGCGCACGCTGCGCGCCGCCGCGCAGTGGCTGTCCGCGCTGGCGCTGCACCCCGCCGGCGACAACCTGCTCGTCGCCTCCTACGACCGCAAGTGCATCTGGTAACGCACATACCGCCTCCCACCGCTTCCGAAACAATCCGACTCTATCAATCACGATCATACTATATTAGGTGTTTACTGTATCGATTGACTATCTCAGATGCTACTCGCAATACAATAAACGAGTCAATAAAATTGTTGTGTACCTTTTTCACATGTTCGTCTACTTATATGTTTAGAATGATAAATCAAATTAGACCTGACCCAAGATACTGCCTTACTGAATATAGGTGGTACTGTTAACTAATATTATACTATATAAAATCATTGGATCGTGGCGTCCCTGTGCAGGTTCGATTTAGAGCTGTCGTCGAGCCCGTACCAGACGCTGCGGCTGCACGGCGGCGCGGTGCGCGCGGTGGCCTTCCACCCGCGGTACCCGCTCTTCGCCTCCGCCGGGGACGACCCCTACGTCGTCGTCTGCCACGGCATGGTCTACAAGTGAGTGCCGACTAATTCTCCTCTTCAATTATCGTGGTTAGACTATGTGTAAAATACTCGTTAAACCTTGTAAAATATGTATGTCGTTAAGTCATTTATTGTACTTGAAAAATATTCAAGTAATCTCTCTACTTCTAATTTTATGATAACTGGCTATATTTTATTCCTTTTAAATCTTTATAAATCTTTGTAAATCTTTATAAATTGTATATAGCCGAACAGTGATAAAATAACGAAATATGGAAAATGTAACGGCGAGCATGATAACATCGTATGTCGTATTGCATGGAGAAAGTAACGTTAATCTGTCTGGGCGGTCGCAGCGACCTGCTGCAGAACCCGCTGCTGGTGCCGCTGAAGCAGCTGGCGGCGCCGGGCGCGCGCGGCGGGCTGCGCGCCACGGCGCTGCGCTGGCACCCCGCGCGGCCGTGGCTGCTGGCCGCCGGCGCCGACGCCACGCTGCGCCTCTACTCCTGAATAA
>DWPV01003396.1:0-15290 GCA_018251915.1 Urbanus proteus proteus | reverse complement strand
CGAGCGTTGTGCTTGCCTGGGATTGGACCCGTTGGGGCATGGCGCCAGAAGACTCCAGTGCAGGTCCCTTTGGAGTACCTGGAGTCCTCTTATAAAGTGCTGAGGCCACCGGGGGGTTTTAGTGCGGTAAGAATCCCACATAACCCGGCGTAGCTCATGGCGTCGGGTACCTTTTGAAGGTTTCCCACTGTAGATCTCACTTATATGTTCTTACCGAAATTATTATAAATGATATAAATTGGTAGATCAACATATCAAAAAATAATATTTTATATACCTACCTACCTAACATCAATTTCCACGTCCAAATATAATACTTAGCAGTTATATCTGAAGCAAGTCACTTGTAATTTAATCTACCCCTGAGATTCCCCAGAGATTCTCATTCGAGAATCTACACTTTATGAGATTACAATTATTACCAAAGAGAAAATACGAAAAAGTTATTTTACAGCTATACTGTGGCATAATAAATAAAAAAAACTGTGGGATAGCTTTAAAATAATTTAAGTTTGGGTACGCCTAATATTTAGTTTCGTTCGAAATGGACGTTGGATGGATGGAATTATAGTTTTATTTAGTTACTAGTGTATTTGACTTGGTTAAAGAAGTATAAAGGCATACATATTTAAACATAATTGATGGTTATCAATTATGTTTCAAAGCGCGTGCGTGTGGAGCGCACTGTTGTTCGAAAATTGAATTAGCCTATGTCTAAGTCGTAAGACCTTCAGCTATCTTTCTGTTAAAGTCCCGTTAAAATTGGTCCAGCCGTTTAGAAGATTACCTCAGCCAAACAGACAGACAAACACGACAAAAAAAATAATTGCATTTTTGTTATAGGTATCGTGTATACCTTCAAATGCATTGAGTAAAAAGTTGTTATTTTGAAATCACAAACAGACACTTCAATTTTATTTATTTGTTTTGATTTAGTATAGTTAGGTACATTTATAGTATTATCATACTGCGTGGACCATAGTGACCACATTGCTACCACAATGCAACTACAAGCGACGCCGCGCTTCACGGGTACGCTACTCTGTCGCAAGATATATTTTTGCAGTAAACCACAACGCCCACAACGTAGCTACAGCGATGCTACTCACATGCAACCACAGCCTACCGACTTTTTATCGCTACCGTTCAAATAGTTGTGGTTTATAGTCAGTGAATAGATATTTATTTAAACATAGAGACACATTACAAATTTCTAAACCATTTTGATAATTTTTTTGTAATTAACGATGGCCTCGCTTTTTTACATAAATCTACCAAAACATAATTCATAATATTTATGTCCAACACCATGCAAGTTATGTAAATTACAAACATAGGTACTTAAATGAATTTATGCTTGTAGATTAAACAAAATACTTATCTTATTAATTTATTATACTTATTATATTTATAATTTAATTTATGCGTCTTAGTGATTTGTACTTAGCTAAAATATTTTAAGTTGACACTTGGAATGTTACTTAAAGCGAAGGCAATTTGTCTCAAGCCATTTGTAACAGTCAAGAGAGGTGTTGCACAGCATTTCAAAGATGCAAGCATAAATGTTTAAGTGCATACCCATAGTTAAATGCATTATTGTAATCTATTCATTCCATACTTGGGTACTAATTGTATATTTTATTTTAGTTGCCAGTTATATGGTACACAGGGTGTAGTTTTTTAGTGTACGTGGACGGCGAAATTTGAAACTATAAAACAGACAGTAAAATACATATTAGCGAAAAATGCTGAAAGAAGTCACGAGGCCGATGGTCATAGAAACTAAAATTTCATGATTCCATTTAAAACATTTCCTTGCCCTGTGTAGCTAATGAGTTTTATAAAAAATACCTAGATATATTTCGCTGATATTTTTAATAGATATTGCTTTTTAATGAAATAAAATAAACTATAGTAGCTACCGACGTTAATTATAACATTAATTGAAATCTTTGCCAGTTCAAGGCACATGACAGCAGTTCAAAGAGTATCCACTTATCACATAATAAACCTAATGAATATAAATATTAAACATTATAATAAAGCAGATAAATGCCAATATGTCAATACAGCATTTGCTTGTAGACAAGTTAATTTACACTTAAGATTTCAAAGATTGCGTATCAATTAGCCGATCCCTTGCAACTCACAAACGCATTTAAAACAAAAGTAACTGGTTTTTCAAATCAATGAATCGGCATGTAACGTCCCTGGCCTGGCCGTTTTGACAGCTACAATTATGGAGCAGTCATGCACCGATCGAATGGACGATATTTCAAACCAGTTGGAATATTGCCCATGGCACTATCGGATTTGCCCTCACCAACTCCCATACATCATAATATGTGCAAATAGCAATAATCGAGTGGGTAATTGAGTTTCGACTAATTCTCCGTAAGATAAATCAATGCAATAAACAAGTAAACATTACCCAATTTATTCCGAGCTTTTGCGGCCTATAAATTGTTTTAGATTTATTACGCGCATTCAGTATACTCGTAATATAATTTTAAGCAAAACTAAGTGCTAATAATTAGAGGCTTACTAGTAAAGTAATTTGAATGGACAGCTGTCTCCGTGGATACTCACGTAACATTAAATTTTATGATTTCATTTAAATCGGCCGACTACTGCTGTTGACTACGGTTGACTGAGGTCTTTGAATTTTATTACAAATAAAAAAACCTGACTGGATGAGAACAGAGTATGTAACACGTTCGCGCTATCTACATTCAGTGCATTCCGACGAGGCTGTCAGGCTTTTTTAACGGCATCATCGGTTGTGATAGTCATTCATACAAACCAATAAATAGCATTGAACTGTCCGTTTCATATTTTGAAATAACAACTTATTTAGATCACAAAACTTTTTGTCAGACCTCTTTCTAAATTTATTGATGTTATATAAAGTTATAGACTCCCAGCCAACCTATAAGCTTCCATTTTAGAAATAAATGTATGTATTACCTTCAAATGTGATTTTTGCAAATGCACCTTGTAATCCTTCAAATATATTTCTATTTCGATATGTAGGTCGTCAACGACCCCTGGGGGTAGATATACGAGTACATAGACCATTTCGAGTATTACTAATTTAACATTTATGTTATGTTCGTTTTCATGACACGAAAAGAACTAGTTTGCTAATACATTTATATATAAGTAATGTATATATGAATCAATCCTGGTAACTAATATTAGGCTGATTTGAACTGAACCGAAAAGAGGCTTTGACACTACTTTGGAAGAAAATGCAAGATTTTAGAAATGGAAATCATGAAATCTTAGGTTCGCTTAGAGAAGCTCATGTATATGTACATTATGTACCAATACCAACGTAGATCATTAATCAAACGTGTTAGACAGCCTTGTGCAGTATGAGGTGGTCGAGTCCCGCACCGCTCGTGACCCGAACTTGTGAAATGTGCACCAAATCCGCCTACCAGGCGCGCCCACTACGTTCGTTACATACTTAACGACATGTGGGACCAACTAGACTTACCTACACATGCGCGAATGCCTTTATTACATTAATCGAATCGTTAAAGTTATGTATTTCAGTTTAATTGTCGCTGAGCGGATTGGATTTTCTTAAGCAATGGAAATACGTAAACCCAGTACCTAATAAATTTTTGTTAAGACAATTGAAACTTTGGTAATTTTGTCATGATAACACATACCTATATTATTTTCGATCACTTTTTCGATTTAAACTGAATATCGAAAATAGTTCCAAAATCTACTTCTATAAGTTTAGTATCTATAATTCTACATTGTTGTTCAAAATACTTTTTAATGTAGATAAATAATCGATTTTCTTATTTTCGATTAGTGGTAGGTGCTACATATTCTCAACAATAGCACAAGACATGTTATTATGCCGCGTCTCTACTGACTCACTTTCTTGATTCATTATTCTTCATTACGACCACATTTGTTGACGAACCCTAATATAAGGCGAGTAAGAAATGTAAGGCCGAATATAATTCAAATACGATTATGAATTGATTACCCCGTAGCACACATAAGTAAGATTCTCTATCTAGTTACTATTGATGATGCTCAAGTGGAACAAGGTTAAGCGGATGATATACCTACTGATGCTTGCAAATTCTCTATGATTTTATTGCACGCTAAGATTGCCTATGATTGCGACTACGATTTAATTAGAGGCTAAAGTCGCTTCAAATTCGTGACAGTCTGATACTGCGATATACTCGTATAAGTAATTGTAATAAACGGATAATTGGTTCATAATCGACGTAT
Organism: Urbanus proteus proteus; assembly: GCA_018251915.1. Taxonomy (NCBI): domain Eukaryota; kingdom Metazoa; phylum Arthropoda; class Insecta; order Lepidoptera; family Hesperiidae; genus Urbanus; species Urbanus proteus. The sequence goes on along the minus strand of DWPV01003396.1, from coordinate 11,024 downwards.
TCAATAACGGTAAACGTAAAACGATTAGACTTGCTTTTATTAAAGTCGAGTATAATTAAGTTTAATTAAAAAAATATTGAGATAGATCGAAAAGTAGCTTAATAGTTACTTAAGTACTTTTTTTGCTCATTCGAGTTTCGACATTCCTAAGTTGATATGATGCAAAACATCTTTAGCGCAAGAGTTAAGTATAAAAAGATTTTTACTAATTTATTGGGATTACTTATCTGCTAATAATCTGTTGACTTAATTGCATTTAAGATCTAACTCGCTTGCCTAGATAATTAATTTCATTTTTCAAAGTTTTATCTATATCAAAAAAATCAAAAATTGCAAAATTATACATTAATATGTAAGTGTGCCGTGTTCCACGTTCGCTCATTAAAATCTTTAGCTAATTGAAGTTTGCAAATTAAATACAATGCATTAGAGAGAGGTTCGCGCATCCCCGCTAGCCGGCCTTCAAAGTCACATGACTTTAGCTGAACTACTTTGATATTCTCCCACTTCTAACGCCCTTCATCACATCTTGTGTTACAACAAATATGCTCAGTAAATCAGTTTGGAGTGGGCTACGTCCCTGCGATAAGCATCAAGATGAAATATTTGGTAGTAAGATTTTTGAGAACTTTAGCTCAAACTAAGATGTTTTAATACAGTAGATAGTTTGTAACTCCTAACAACATTTTAAAATGTAATTTTTAGTAAAATCTCGACTTAGGTAAATAGCTTATCTAATCTTGATGAATTTATTACTGTAGATCGAAAAATGATGAAAAAGTGAAAAATAGATTTATTCCAATTTACCGCTTGAATACTTAAATCAATATCACTCGGTTGCCGAACTGTCTATAGGTAGGTGCAAATACTAGAAAAATATTAATATAAATAGGTTGTGGCTAGATAGAATTGCAGGTATAACTGGTTGTATTAATATCATAATATACTAAATAATTCTATAATAAATAAATCTCACCTGTAACTGCTTGTTTTAAAAACATGAGCTACTTAATAATTTAGTAAATAAACATTTAGTCGTAATTAACCCAATTAGACAAGGAGGTGGTAGAACTCTATGTTGTTCGGCTCCAACGGCACTGCCGCCACACCTATTTCTATCTTATAACAGCAGCGTTAAGCATTGCTGTGTTCTGGTCTGAAGGGTGTGGAGACATATTTATCCGAGGCGTTCCAACTCAGACCTCGCGGGTAGCAACGAATCTGTGGTCAACCTTAGATGGGACTTGATCTTATCTGGGGTTGATTATAGATATCCATGGGCTGCAGTGGCATCTTACCATAAGATGAACTGCATGCTCGTTCGAAGCAATAAAAGAATAGATTAAACTAAAAGGCAGACATAACAGGAGAAGCTAATTCTTAATAATGACTGTAAAAAATTCAGTGCCATATTTATTGTACCCTACTGTGCTAACCGTCTGGCTTATGTAACTTACAGTGGCTCGTTTTCGACAGACGGAATTCATTCGTTACCACAGCTGATGATTTTTTGTCGAGATTGGCAAATAAAATCGATCAAGAACTAAGTAAATGAACTACTTGCGGTCGACCGGCGGACTGTGTTGGCATTTAGGTGAAACCAAGCCAAATATAACGACTGACATTTTATACGTAGTCATTAATGATGCTTAAGATTATGCGTAAGACATAATAGCACTATTTTCTCTTTAAATGTCTGTAAGCCAATTTAAAATCGTTCTTTTCCCCGTATTCAGGTGCATGGCATTACACATAGGTTACCTAGCTAACATTTAAGATACGCGCAATAAAAAAAAAAATAAGGTTTTTTATTACTTTTTTAAATGCCTGAAAAGCTCTTGAAATGACTTCACGAAAACTCTTGTCGGATTGTCATTATTGGATAATATTGGAAGTTTTGCTTATAGACGAACTCTATGAACTATGTACCTAGGAAAAAATACATTTAATCAGACTTTGACTATTTCAAAGTCTATTCAATTCCAAAAAAAAATCTTTGAATTTGCAAGAGTTGAAATAATAATACAATCAAGAAAATCGTTACTCAGGACTCTATATTCACACTGCAGATATTTTCTTATAACCAAATCCCTCTTACGTTTACTCTTATTTTTCTCGTCTTTGATGCTAAACATGGAAAACGAATGACTTTTTGTATATCTACCTTCTTAAGTAAATATATTGAACTAAAAATCTATCGGGTACAAGTACAACAGTCATGTGCTTAAACTAGATATGAAGTCTGCGAACCAAAAAAGGAATAAAGTTCTAGTTACCAAACTGGTTAGATTTTTAATTTTTTATACTTAGCCCTATGTCGATTGACACATTAGGCAATTAGGTAGAGTGTATAACTAATGAGCTAATAAAAACTCCAAATGTACACCATAAAACCCATCCCTTGGTATTGCATAGGTAGTATTTATCACTACATAGTAGGTATAAAACAAATTCGTTTTCGCTGTTTATCCCCATTTATGCTTTGATGTTTAAAACTACGCAACGAATTTTGATGCGTTTTTTAATAGATAAAGAGATTCAAGAGGAAGGTTTATATATAATTTAATGCATGCGGAACCACGGGCAAAAGCTAGTAATGTTATAAAGTATAAACATTTATATTCTCTATGTATATTTTCGTTATAGTTCATAGTTATAATTGGTTAATTAAGTATTACATAAATGGTGCTATTAGGATAAGGGTAGGTATTTAAGTAAATCACCCTAATCTCAAGCGGCAGCGCACCGCAAGGGGATGCATGGCTGACGGGAGGTCAGTCCCTAGTGCGACTCCCGTTACGGTACCGGCCGACACCGTGACGAGTTATGCGTAGGCTTATTCGGGCACAGGGGGTACTGCCCGGATTGATAATTTATATCCCCCTTGTACGTGGGAACCAAAATGGAGCAAAACTTACAAACTAAAACAAAGAAACAAAAAAAACAAGTTGAAGTGAAGGAAAAACAGCTTAATGCTATTCAGAAAGATAAGCAAACTGTAGTACACCCATCAGTTGAAGAGAGTGATGCAGCCTTATCGGATTGCTTTTCAACCGCATCGACTGCGTCGGAGACTTCAGCGCCTCAAAAGAGGCGACAGCCCATTGCTAGGGCGGTTAAAAGCGGAAATAAAAAATTGACAACTGTAAATTCAGATGCCTTTGATCCTTCATTGGCGTCTGTCTCAAGGACTAAAATACACTTGCCCACTTTTGAAGATATTCAAGAGGAGCTTAGGGTTGAGTCAACCGTTGATATTAATGCTCGTATAAAAGAGTGCATGTCGACGGTAGAAAATGTAGCGGAAAGTTCACGTAATTTGAAAATTACATATGTTAATAGCCTCCGTAAGGTGGCGCGAACTGTACAAGTAGCGATCGAGGAACTCGCGCAACGGTCTTCAGTTTCTGATGTGGCAAGATTAGAGAAGGAGAATGGAGATTTGCGTACTCAGCTCGCTTCTTTAGAGGCAAAATTCACAATATTGACGGAAGAGGTGATCAGTCTTCGCAGTGGGGATTTTCATGCGACGAAACATACAGAGCGGATTGACGTAAATCGTGCAAGATCTGATAATGATCCATTAATTCAGGAAATTTCCACATTAATTGATAAAAAGTTGGCCAATTTTCGAGCACATTATATTCCGGAGAAGGCTGTTAGACCGCCTTCACGGGACAAGAGGGAGACTTCGGCGGCATTGCCGTTACAGAGCCATCGACGGTCTGGTAAAAGTTCTACAGAAAATGTAGTTAGGGACAGTCATCCGCCGCAAACCGTACTACCAGATTCTCCTCTGGTTTGTTCGATCGGTCTTGAGCCTGACCCCTCAATTTCCCCGTCGTGGGCCTTAATAGCGGGACGAAATAATAATAAAAAATCTAAAACCAGTGTTAGGCAGGAGATGGTACTGTCAGAGATTCCTTCTAAGGGATCTCAACACCAAAACAAAAAACAGGTAAAACAATCACGTTTACCTAAGACTGCTGCTATCACTTTAACTGTAACAGAAAACTCGACGACAACTTATGGAGACATCATGGCTGCTGCAAGAGAACGTGTTAAGTTAGCGGATTGCGGAATTTCTGAAGTCCGACCGAAAAGAACAGTCAATGGTGGTTTTTTGCTAGAGGTGTTAGGGGCTGATAGCGAACAAAAGGCAAATGCCCTTGCGGAGCGATTACGTGTAGCTCTTGCTGATATGGCCGTGAAAGTTGCTCGTCCTATCAAAACTGGGGAAGTCAGAGTAATGGATCTAGATGAATCCATTACTCAACAAGAGATTGCAGCTGCAGTAGCTGAAGTTGGTAATTGCTCTTTAGGGGATATCAAAGTTGGAGAAATCCGCTTTAACCCCTTTCGATTGGGCACAGCTTGGGTACGTTGTCCACTTTCAGTGGTACGCAAGCTCTCAGATGATAAACATCTACGGGTTGGTTGGATTAGGGCAAGAGTGCAAGTATTGGCAGCACGGAAACTGCAATGCTACCGGTGTCTCGAAATGGGTCATGTCCGTCAGCAGTGCCAAAGTAAAATTGATAGGAGCTCGAGTTGTTATAAGTGCAGTGAGCCTGGGCATAAAGCACGCCAATGCACAGCACGAGCACTTAAATGCCCAGTATGCAAGGACTATGGTTTGTTAGCGAATCATCGACTGGGGAGTGAGAAATGTACCCCTCCTAATAAAAAGAGGTACAAAGGTGGAGTGCAGGTCCCTCAGAGTCAGGCCATACCTTCTACATCAGCACAGTCGACAAGCCAGTCAATTCAGGAGGATTTAGAGACTCAAAATTCTCAGAATTTTACGTTCTCCAGGGCAATTTGAATCACTGCCGCGGGGCCCAAGCCCTGTTCCAACAGTCCTTAGCGGAGTGGTCAGTTGCCCTGGCGATAGTGGCGGAACCATACAACATTCCAAATCATCCTCACTGGTTCGGAGACGACACAGAATCTGTAGCCATATACTGGCGAGGACAAGAAAGGGATCCATCTTGTTCTCTTCTCGAAAAAGGGTTTGGCTTTGTTGCAGTAGAGTGGGGCTCTGTAGCAATGATTGGATGCTATATCTCTCCCAATTGTGGTATTCCTGTCTATGAGGCATTCTTAGACTCGGTAAGATCAAGCATTCGCAGATGTCTACCCCGTCCGGTGATCGTCCTTGGAGACTTTAATGCTCATTCTCAAATATGGGGTGATACTCGGGACGACCGCAGGGGAGACATTATTCAGGCATGGGCAGCAGAATTAGATCTCAGATTAATTAACCGTGGATCGGTAAGTACCTGTGTGCGATGGCAGGGTGAATCAATTGTTGATCTTACGTGGGCGACTCCCCTTGCCTCACGTATGGTCTCTAGGTGGAGAGTCGCTGAAGAGATAGTTACTCTTTCTGATCACCGACACATCTTTTTCGTAGTGTCAATGAGACCTCAGGATAATCATAATAATAGACGACCGTTGCGACGTTGGTCACTTAAGCGGCTAAATAAAGACTTACTGATTGCCGCTGCAAACGTTATAGCTTGGTCAGAAGATTTAATATTTTCTGATCCGGAAAGGGAGGCGATCTGGATTCGGGGCTGTATGACATCGATTTGTAATGTCTCAATGCCCAAAGCCGGATTGCCTAATAAGAAAATTGTGTACTGGTGGTCTGAGGACCTTGCGCGATTGCGTAATGTATGTCTGACATCTAGACGCCAGTACACTAGGATAAGAAGACGACGGCGAGCACCAGCCGATGAAATTGCTAGTGCATATGCGGTTTACAGAGACGCTACAATGACGCTCCAGCACGCTATAGCTGATGCCAAAGCACAGTGTTGGAGAGAGCTTCTTGGAGGACTTGATAAGGATCCATGGGGGCGTCCATACAAAAAGGTCATGGGCAAGCTTAGACCATGGGTTCCTCCTTTAACGGAGACTCTAGAGCCCAACTTCGTTGAAGGTGTTGTTGCAAAACTCTTTCCTCAGATACAGGATATTTACTCATGTTCCTTGAACCCTTCAAACCTTGTCTATTGGTCATCTGAGCTGGAGGTGTCTGAAATAGAACTAGAAAGAGTTATAAGGCGACTTAAAGCTCGCAATACCGCACCTGGACCTGATGGGATCCCAGGCAGGGCTTGGGTGCTATCTTCGTCAGTGCTAGGGGATAATCTGAGGCAGTTATTTAGCAATTGCCTGCGTTCTGGCGTATTTCCATCTGACTGGAAAGAAGCGAAATTAGTCCTCTTGAAGAAGGAAGGCAGAGCCGCAGATTCTCCCTCTGCGTACCGACCTATATGTTTGTTGGACGAAGCAGGCAAACTATTTGAACGGGTTATTGCTGATCGTCTTAATGACCATCTTTCACATACGGGCCCTGATTTGTCAAAATGTCAATTTGGCTTCCGACAGGGACGATCAACAGTTGATGCAATTTTGCGCGTGAAATCCTTGTCGGAACAAGCAATTTATGAGGGTAGAGTGGCGGTGGCGGTGAGCCTAGATATCGTCAATGCCTTCAACTCACTACCCTGGACTGCTATTAGGGAGGCTCTGATTTTTCACAATGTACCTCCCTATTTACAAAATATAATTAGTGCATACCTTCGAAATAGGTCAGTACAATATATAGGTCGGGATGGTTTAATTCACAAAAGAATTATGAGTTGCGGAGTCCCACAAGGTTCTGTGTTAGGACCGCTCTTGTGGAACTTAGCGTACGATGCGGTTTTGCGGGTCAGTGTCCCATTCGGCGTTAATATAGTTTGCTATGCAGATGACACAATGGTGATTGCTAGAGGGGACAGCTTCGAGAGGACCGCACGGCTCATAGAACGTGGTGTGGCATGTGTTGTCGCCAAAATTTGCGGGTTAGGTCTTGCGGTAGCGCCTCAAAAAACTGAGGCACTATGGTTCCATAGGCTTCCTAGGCGACAGGAACCACCTAATCTATCGATTCGCGTGGGTGACGTTGATGTCCAAGTGGGGAAATATTTAAAATACTTAGGACTTACTCTGGACAGCCGCTGGGGCTTTGAAGAACACTTTGAACGGTTGGTTCCCCGCATTCAGAAAGTAGCAGGTGCAATGCACGGTTTGCTACCTAATCTCGGGGGACCTCAGGAAGGAGTTCGACGCCTCTACGCAGGTGTTGTTCGATCAATCGCCCTCTATGGTGCACCTGTCTGGTCACAAAGACTATTGACTGTCCAACGCTGCAGAGCCAAGCTTAATAGCTTGCAGCGTCGGATGGCCATTAGAATTGCACGAGGATACCGCACAATATCTTTCGAGGCGGCTACACTACTAGCTCGCTTTCCACCCTTTGATATTCTCGCGGAAATGGACACAAGAGTTTATGTCCATACACTCACAGTTCGCCACAGAGGTGGAAATGTGACTTTTAACGAGCTGGAAGTGCTGCGACGGCAGGCGCACCAACAAGTTCTGGTTGAGTGGCGCATGCGATTACTAGAGGAGAGAAGTGCTCAGCGACGTACTGTCAGTGCTATCTTGCCAAACTTTGAAGCCTGGGTGGGAAGGCGGGAAGGCAACGTAACGTTTAGGCTGACACAGGTGCTCACCGGACATGGTTGTTTCGGTGAGTATCTGTGTCGGATTGGTCGCGAGGCAACATCACGATGCCACCATTGCAATGAGGAACGGGATGATGCCCAACACACCCTTGAAGTGTGTCCTGCATGGGCTTCCGATCGGCACATCCTAGTTAATAGGATAGGCAGTGAACTTTCTCCGTCTGCTATTGTGGCAGCTATGCTGACAGGGAAAGCAGCGTGGAACGCGGTGGTCTCTTTTTGTGAAACCGTTATGGTTAAAAAAGAGACCGCTGAGCGAGATCGAGAGAGGGCCGGTCGCGCTCGGATACGAAGGCGTCGAGGCGGTGGTAATTCTAGTCTCAATCCGTCCGCCTAGTAGTCTCCAGTGAGGGAACCTTGGAGTCACGAGCGATTATGAGTGGGGGCTCTGATCGTTCACTTTTGTGACTCTGGGTAGACGACAATTTGTTGTGGCTACAAATTGTCGTGCCTGATGAGGCGCGTTGTAATATGGGGACTACTTGCCCTGGGAAGAGCCTGAAGGGTAACACGTAAGGAAAGCACCTGTGCGTTCTATTAGAGATCCAGGGCTTTCCTATATATATGCGCATTGAGGCCACCGAGGGGGTTTTAGTGAGTAGAAATCTCACATAACTCGGCCTTTCCCCCAAAAAGGTTGAGTATCTTTAGAAGATTTCCCCCCCGAAAAAAAAAAGGGGGTACTTCATAGTACCCATAAGATTTGAAGAAATTAAGATTTGAATGACCTTTGTTATCCATAAAAAATATAATTCGAAACTTGAATTGAAATGAAATATTCACTTATGATAACGTAGATGGGATATTCTTATCATCATTTCTATTAAGATAGGCCTTTCTTGATCAATTTCAAATTATGTCAAAATGTTACCATTAAGAACAAGCAACACGATTACTAGTAAGTTTCCTTGTCTTTCTGCAACTTTCTGCAACATTAGGATTTCCCCCTTATTTCAGTTTAGTGGACCCACCATTACGGGCATCTATACCGTGTATTCTTACAACATTTAAAAATTAAAGTTATAGAACACAACATAATTATGTTATTCATATTTTCAATGATGCTATCCCTTATCTTACAATGTCATTATCATGTTTATGAGTAATGACAACCAATAGTATGATCTGTTACCACCCACATATTCTTTATCAATACCTAAACAATAAGCTGAAGCAAATGTATATAAAATTTGTAAACTCAAACAATCTGTATGTTTAACAAGAATGCAACTCGCACTTCCTGTTGAAATTTTTATGGGACTATATAATGTTTGATCATCCTAATTATTATAAATGCGAAAGTCCGTTTATTTACTTGTTTGTTTGTAACAGCTTCACGCTTTAACTACTTCAACTCAACTAAACTAAGTGAAATTTTAATGTAACGGGTCCAGAGAAGGACATAGAGTACCATTCATCCCGAAAAAACGTACTATTCCCGAGGGATAGAAAAGTAAATTTTATAGCTACAACCTACATACTGTTCCACCTACGGCCAGTTGATAAGATTGAATTGCATTAGAACTACACCTGAAGTTTACAAATCTAATATTTACCGTGAGCGAAGCCACGGGCGAAAACTAGTAATAGATAAACATTGAATGGAGTAACCAAAGGGAACTCATTATAGTAATATATCAATAACATACTGCATGCTAAACACTATAATACAGACATATGTATAAATATAGAAACCAGTTTAATGCAATCTCAAGAACACAGGTGATATTTTCAAATTAAACATGTAATAATTACCTAGAACTAGTTACAGTCGTTGAGCGATGATCTGAGACATTATAATAGATAAACTACTTATAGGTTAGTTAATGATACATCTAAGATATTTTAAGTGATTCATAATATGTAATATATTGACTTCAAGAATCTTAATGGACATCAGGTAATTGTCTCATCTGTGTGCAATGGAGCAAAACACATCTTGTATTAGATTATAAGGTAATGTAGAGTCACTAAGTTATTGTTTTCTAGACTTTACTTTCAATACCTTATTTATTACCTACTAGCCTTTCACATTATAATTTGTCAGCATCAGTCCATTTCAGCTTTGTATTGACAGTTTTGACACATGCAAAGTAGGAGACCAAATATACTTGGACTAGTAGCTACAGAAAGTCGACACGAATTACAACATTAAATAAAATAAGAACAGTATGAAACGAAAAATAAAATGCAGATGGAATTCCAATACGTATCTGAACGGTACAAAATAGTACACGGGCAATAAGGTTAGATGATTTGGCAACATGTAAATAAATTCCATAAACCACCCCCTTATTATGGACTACAGGTATTTCAAAATAGGCATTAAAAAGTAAAAAAACATTAAATTTTACCTTAGTCTGGAACCCATGTCTGGACCTCGACCCTTCGTAATTTTGATCACATCTTACACAGTAATTATTTGAAAGTAACTAATCGCAAAACACACATATTATGAAACATCGCAAGCCATAGAATATCACTCTCGGGTCGTGGCAACCATTTTTTCAAAAATATTTCAGCGTATCCACTGTTGAAAGCTGTTATGAAAGACTGTGTTATTGAGTCAGTCAATCTTTTTTTTTCGTGTATTTCTCTCTAAAATCCCACAAACCTCCACTTCACTTCACTCACTCACGCTGGAAGGAAAATATTACCACAGACAAAAAATATCATTCATACGGTTGCGTTCAGTTTAAATATTATAATCTGAAATAAATTCACTTATGTACAGTTAATGTGGGTAACTTAAGCCTTCAATATAACATTGACCCAAAAACTCAATAGCGTTTTTAATTATTTTTTTGTCTTCATTTTACTTTATTCGAAACTAACTTTATAAACAGCGTAGGTATATTATAGAACAAGTTTTTGCCAATGATATAAACGCGCAAAACTATTTAAAGTCCTTTTCATGAAAGAAGTCCCCTGGCCGCGGCGCTGGTGTAGAGAAATGAAATGTTGCTAACCTTAACATTTGAAACTGCCCAATTTCAAATGTTCCTAGCTTTAATTATATATATAATCAAAGGTTCCTAGCTTTAATTAAATCTCTATTTATATGATTTTTATTAAGATCTATTCCAGACAAATAATAATCGTCATCTGTATCCATAATAACATTACTATTTATATCAGAGTCCGCATCGCTTTCGACCAAAGCTTTCAAGGGACGTATCTATTATTTATAAATCGATCCAATTCGGTATATATTAAATATTAACCCATCAAGTTCATTCAGTAAATAATTAAATATTATTGGAAGACAATATTAAGTATAATAACTGTTACAAATATTATTAAACTAAACAAAAAAAACAGTCATTGGTGACTCTATTGACAACACTATCATAAATAGTTTAACAAATTAGGCCCCAATTTTATTTTCTAACTAGCTGAACCCCGCGGTTTCACCCGCGTTTAAAAAGTCAAAAAGAATAC
>DWPV01003395.1:0-15296 GCA_018251915.1 Urbanus proteus proteus | reverse complement strand
AGATCTCTATAAAAAAAATCTCATAGGTCAAAACGTATAACTTCAATCCAAACTCAATGAGCTTACTAGTAGCCTGAAGAGTTCCTCCATCATATTCCTGACTCCGTCATCAGATAGAAGATGTCAAACTATTGCATTGTCATCTGAACTACATACCAAGTTTCATGTCGACACTTAAAAGTAGATAGAGTTACATATATCTACGTTAAAATATGTATATTCAAATGAGTTCCAAAACTTGATGTCTTTGTTAGTCAGTTAGTTACATGTGAAGCTAATACAAGGAGTGTAATAATGATAATGTGTTTGTAAATAGTCAACAATTATGCCTATAAAGTTAAACGCTATTGCATAAAACGTTTTCTTCGAACAGCAACTGTCCTACAAACATCCATTGATATAACTCGTTTATTATCATTATTTTTCCATTCGATGTTATTATCCACTAGCCATTAATCTCCCCTTTATAAGTAACCGCATATCATTAAAGCGAGCAACGATCTAGAAATACGTTATACGAGTATCTTATAGCACATTCATGTTTCCTCACATATCATTAACTAATTTATGTTGCGTTTGCTCCAGAATTACGGGCATGCGCGTTATCTATTCGCGGACTCGTTAGTACACTTTCCTCTCGATTCCCAAATCGATTCGATCGATTCTGTATACGGAATAGGCCACCGGGATTAATGTTGTTAATTACTTCAAATGTGCTTTTCGTTACGAGCACTTAGGCGGAAATCTTAGCAGTTACAAGCAAATTTAACTACAAACAAATACGATTGGAGATTTTATTTTTAATTTTCCAATGCTTGTGACAAAATTTCTCAATTCTGCTCCATATTAAAATAGTTTTTAATTTTGAAATAATTAAAAAAAAATTGAGTGAGTTTCATGCGGAGACGTAAGGTTTATAGGCGCAATCTTAGTCTATAAACAGCGTAAAAATTAAAACCGCGTTCTTGCGGTGCCACGCGTATAAGCTTAATGCGTTAGTAATTTTATATTACATCTCGTACCCGACTGTCGGGTTTATGATACATCGGTGACGAGTTCGTTGTCCTTCGATCGCATCTCGTAGCCCGTCCGACCGCGTCGCAGGTGCAGCGCGTACACCTGCCGATGCGGGCCCGCCAACTTACCATAAAATGCGATACCAACAACCCTGACTGAAACAATATCTCTCTCGCTCATTTCCCCCACTATAGACAGAGATGCAACCACAATCACGACCGACATTAACTCAATATACGGACGGAACGCGGCCGATGGAATATCAGTTTTTACCGGCGCAAAAACTATCGGAATTCCAAGTCTGGGTTAGCTGCCGTAATCACCCGCCCGGGACTTACTTTTAAAACAATATCTCCGCTTTATTTCATCGAGGCAGGTGTAATTTATGGCGTGTTCCCATCTCTTTCGCCGTGGATTTTGATTTTTCGCTCGCCTGCCGTGCCGGTCGCATTAATCGTGTTCCCGCTTTTGTTTTTCTTCCGTCTAGGCTTGTCTTAAGCGTCTGTGGAGGTGTTTACTTAGCGTTTCGGATTGGATTTTGCTGGCGTGTTTCGTTTTTTCGAACGTTGAAGATGTAATCGAATACTTATTCCCAGCTAATCGTGTTCTAGCAAAAAGTCTGTTTACAACAACAATAAAGAATGTGATGGGAATACGCGCCACTTCGCACTGCCATTGTTGTACGGTATTAACAAGTCGAACGGATCGCAATATCAAAACATCAAATCAATATAGGTAGAAGCGTATCCGACTTTTCCATTGACGGTTAACGGCTTTGATTGAACGTAAATTGTATATAGAGTCTATAATCGAATAATTATAGGTGTATTATTATTTTAATACACTTGGAACCCTTTTCCAGGGAATATGAACTACGTAATAATATTATAACAAGACTCATCAACGCATCTGCTTATGGATAAGAATGCGGAAGTCGAAGCGCGTATTAAATGAAAGGATTTCAAACGCGCTGAGACGAACTTTTTAAAAGTCACGCCCCGTTCCGTTGAACAATACGTCTTAATTAAAACCTTTGCCGTCAGTCATGTACGTACCTACCCGCGTGTATGACGTATATAATTATTTAATTATAAGCCACGCCGCAAAGCATTAAATCAATATCGAGCGGTTGGGTTTGGTTCGAAGATACCGGAATGGAAGAACTTTGCAGGTGCAAGTGAATAAATAAAGATTAGAGCCCGGTTTGCGGACTTTATGTCTCCGTAAAGAGAACGTGTAGATTAAAATAAATGTTGCCAAAGGGACGGCCTCCGAGCCGGTCGCAACGCGTTAATTTTCCGGCCAGAAAAACTATTTCACCTACTTTTGCCTTATAACAAAAGTGTTGAGTTCTACTCTATTCACATTTAGAGGGCGGGGTAAAATCTTGAAATGTATTCAATTTACAGGAGGTATTCTTATCTCTCAGAAGTATCTACTTGTACTTTTGCTCCAACCACGTGCATAGCTATGCACCTGTAGTCGACCTTAGGTGTCAATGAGAGGCAGTGCCTACTCATTATCAGGTGGACTGAAGTTTATTTGCTACTTGGTTTTATAATACCAGTATGTCACGAACTGGTGTAGTCACGAGCGTGACGGTTGCAATTTTGAGCATCGATAAACTGATACGGGGCGATAAAGACCCCTTACTACAGTGTCCCTACACGTAAACTCGATAACGACCGGCCAGAAATCACAATTAGTTCTGATGGCATTATTTCATTTGACTGTGAAGCTTTGCAGATATTTATGGGATAATTATATCGGGTAATTATAGGGATAAATGAGCCGGTAGTTTGGAGTGAATTTACAGAGGCATATCACGCTAACAATAGGCCGGCCGGAGCGTTGCATTGCGAAGATCTCGAACGACGCTCGTTTTGCTCCCACCACGTTCTTGCCGGTCTAGACGTAATATTTCCATGAGAACAATAATAGTCACAGATGTATCACACAATTTCGAGTTCCTACTTCGTGATTCGATTTATTGCCATGTGGCAAGATTCATATTTGTGGCTGGAGGACATGATTTCGAAGTGATTGCAGACTGTACCGGTTGTTTATGATCCCACACGAGTCACGGTAAGCTCTCAGGGCATCGAAAGCGACTCTCGATTGACTTATCTCGTGACTGGTATCCCAGATCTCTGCACGCTTTCCGCCATTTATCGTTTCGATTAAAATTATCTTTGACGACAAATAGCAAAGCAGCACCCAAAACGTATTAAGGTGCCTTTTAAGGATGGAGTTTAACCGCACTGATTTCGCTTTACGCTACCATGTAACGAAGTTGTGACCCTAATAGACGTTTAGCTGGAACTCGCATACGGAGAACAAATCAAATAAAAGCCTTTTACTTTGAAGCAAGTATGTGAGTTTATTAAAACAAAACATCAGCCGCGCTCATTTCCAATTCCAGAGAGAAGAGGGAGTGGTGCAGCGCTTCTTAACATTCAAGGGGCGGTTGCGCGCGGTAGGTGTATTTAATTTGAATTATACCGAACTGACTGACAGAATGTCTAAGCGACACTCCGAAAAAAAACAATACGTACAAACCGAAAGGGAAAAGTTTCGGATAAAAAGGCACGCTTTGTTTCGCGAAGAATATTAAAATGATTTCGCGTTTATACCAAGCGGCATTGCGAATATACTCCTTGAGTCACTTTTGATTAAAAAGAAGCGATTTGGACAGGATGACTGATGCGCGCGTGATATTGTGGAATAATGTTGTTTATTAATACGAACGGATATTGTAAATTCGTGATGGGAAGGACCTGTGCATTGACGCATACAAATTAGGTAGAACATTTAAAATCAAATAAAATATCTATTTAATCGAGAATGTGTAGCGAGTGATTTATAGTGACGTATTGAATGTAATCGCCTACACTTTGTAGCTTTAAGTAAGAACAAGAACGGAACAAATATCTCGGTTGGGTTTAGTCGGGCCGCGTTCACGTCTCGATAAATTTCCCTAGCCCACGTTTGCGTTTGCTGGGAGCGTAATTATCTCGAATTAAGCGAGTCATTACAGCAGTAGCTAACGAAGTAGCTTAGCCTGACGAGCCTCATAACTGGAAGGTTCAGTTTCGCCCCCGAAAACGGCTCAGAACATCGCCATCATTAACGCTACACTGTCGTTAACAGAAGACGATTTGGTGGCTACATTTAATTACGACCTCTTCGGTAACGAACACTTCAGACGTAGTCCGCTAATCGTCCGTAAATTTTCCGAGTACCCGACGATCTTTCCTCGAAGTAGTTCGTATTTGTGGACGTTGTAATGGATCTGACTATGGTTGGAAGCTTAATGCATTGTCACCGGCGCGTGTCGCTACTCCTACTGACAATCTGCACCTTGCACCGTCACTAATCCAGTCCGGGGCGCTCATCTAAATATAGCACGGCATCTAGTGAGATTATTGTACTGCAAACGAGTTTGCGGTCTGTTTGGCGTTTGTGCGGTTACTACTTTTTTGGATCGCACCTGCGGTTAGCACCAGTTATCGGCCCGCATCGCCTCAGACTTCCATAAATTATTTTGTTTGTTTTTGCTCCACTTCTTGTTGTACTAGCCCGATCCGCCTCCTAGCTACGATGATAACATCGTGTCATCTATTGTGGCGCGGACAACTAATGAAAACGTTATTTCTTTTCGCTCGAAAAAGGAATCTCGGCACATTTATCTTTCTTAACATTAACGCGCTAAAATCGCGTCGTTATTCTGTCGCCATAAATCATTATCATCAAACGGCTCCTCCTGGCGACGTCGGCTTTCATCGGACGCTTTCAATCTGGCATCCTTTATTTCATTACAATAATTCACTCGCCTACCATTCACTCATTTTTCGGTAAACAGTATGAGAAATTGGCAATAAATTTCGTTGGAAATGTATCGAAGAATTCAACGCAACAATGGAAAACTGAGATGTCATTTTATGAAGATGTTCACTTGGATGTTTTGTTAGGCGCAACAATAGTTTTATTTAGCTACGAGCCCACGCTGCCCACACGCCCCGGCTAATGGTCAGGATTGTATAAAGATGTACAAAAATGAATGGCTCACTTTATAAAGGGCCAATAATAAGTTCTCAAGCGGCTGCGTACGGGCCATTGTTAGAATTTTTTCATGCTACAGTATATTATGGGGTAGGTGTCAATCGCGGTGGGCAGGTGTACGGTCCGGCCTTCGAGCGAGAAATAAAAATGCTCATAATTTTATTCTGCAGCTGCCCGTCAAGCAACGGATTCGAACCGACCGAACCGCATCGTCCTTTTGTAGTGCTGGATTCCAGAAAAGTTTTAACCGACCGTCATTATTTTTAATTCGTGCCCGGCTACGCTCCACGTGAGTTGTAATTAGATGGTATTCTGACGCAACGCCGTATTAGCTCACTTGTATCTATGATGCGTCTCAAGACCCAAGATGATGAGCATACACAATGGATAATAATGTGGTCTGTAGGCTTTCATCAGCCTAACATGATGTTGAAACGTGCCTATTGACACGGTACTCAATGAAATATGAGAAATGATGTCGATATACCTATTTCTAATTCATACAAAATACAGGTACATGTCGTAAGGAAATCTAATATCGTAGTGACAACCGACGAGCGGTCCCGTAATCAATTCCACGTACAATTAATCAAAAGCAGACACTTCGATAATATTAATTTCAACCAACCCAAAGCTAACGGTACGGAGCACCCGCTGTGCTTAATTCGAGTCGATTTTCATATTGAAATCGTTGCGTTCAATATTAACATTAAGAAAAATCCTTAGAGGCACGTTCGACGCCCATCGCTAATCTCCTTTGAATAAAACATAAGATGCTCGATAGCGTACTATTAGGGTTAAGGCACATAATACAGCTTTCTATTATGGAACAATACGGATTGAGTTTCGCTAAGTCGTGCCGGTTACGTTGTAATCTCTCCGCACGCGCGCCTAATGTTCGGAGCTTCCGCCGCGCACTTCATTAAATCCTAATAAAAAGATTCCGAACACGACAGTGTGTACTCACGTTAAGGGGAATGGGTAATGTAGCTTTTTGTATTAGAAGTAAACGAACACCCAGTAAGTTGAAGTATGCGGATATCGCAACCCATCCGTGTCTGAATGACGCTGAATGTAGATTGAATTGAATTCCTTCAAGGAATAAGAACAGTAAGAGTTGTAACGCTTTAATGAGGTTTCGTTTGAAGAAAATATTTTAAATTTATAATTTAAAACACTGGATCACTTCACTAGGTACATGGTATAAAACAAAGTCGCCTTCTCTGTCCCTATATTTCTATGTAAGCTTAAATCTTTAAAACTACACAACGGATTTTGATGCGATTTTTTTTAAAGATAAGAGTGATTAAAGAGGAAGTTTTATATGTATAATAGTATCAGTTTATTCCGTAGTAGGTATATTTAGTATCAGCATTACACCCGTGCGAAGCCAGGGCGGGTCGCTAGTCAATGTAGATAATACCTAATCATAATATAGCGATTCAAAACCGGAGTTGAATAGATGTAGGTGCTACATACATGCGAGTATACTAGATGAGCTGTCGTTGACCATAAGGACTTAATCTGAAAATCTTATGTTTTACTATCCTGGCTTACTATATCTATGATCCAGACTAATTACTTATTTACAGTTTAAATCACTTATTTCTGCAATAAAGCTGTAAAAGATTGACGAAAGGGTTTATTACAAGATCGTTAAATATATGGCGCGGTTACATAAGCGACTATAGCTGAGTTTAATATGCAGGAAAATAGGGTGAAATTACGTTCAATCCCTCCTAGTCTCGCGTGATTATATTGATCTTGCAGCTTTACGCTTCTATTACACGTTTAAAACAATATTGGATACATAATATTGTTTGTTCGTGAGTATTTCGAATTAATGGAGTACGCGTTTTAACACACATAAATGATTTGGAAGGATATATTGACACTTTGTTGTCTGAAAAGATGTTGTATATATTTAATGTAATTGATGTTAAAATAATAAACTTTTTCTTTGTTCTAGGTAAGCATGACTTCATTATCATCAATACTTGGAATCCTAGTGTAGAACCAAAGAGGTACCAACAAACGATACGTAAGTGCATACAATAAATTTTCTAGAAATACTTTGCAAACGTTTATATAAGAATCACTTAAGAACTGTAGATGTGCTGTGACTTTTTAACAGGAAATAATATAGGTACTACAAAAGTCTATTTTTAACTAATTTTTGCAAAAATAAAAGGTAATCGATTCGATACGTAGGTCTGTGTATTCGGGAAAACGATTAATTTACACGAAACTTATATATTACGACATTTTCGTCGTAAACTAATTAAAGATTCGGTCGTGACCGTGTCGTGTAAATAATCTCAACGCAGAGAACCCAGCTCTCTGGTCTACGACGATCAATTTGCTTTATCTCCCAATGGCTCTTATCACGAAATAAAATATTTACAGCACAATAAAACTCTTCCCCCAAAATAATAACCCTATAACTTGATAATGAAAGTTGGGGACATTGGTGCGATAAGGTCGATACTTTTAGCCCTTCAGAATTAGTCATTTAATTTGGTTGTGATATCAGGTAATTGGAAAACACAGGTTTGCTGTTAGGATCCGTGGCCTTTTGATTTTGTTGTCTAGTTTTAATCTTTGTGGCTTTTTGTATCTAATAGAATAACTAAATCATGGTATGACTGAGGAATAGGCGTAGGTTTACGTTTTTTTTGGTGGTATTAGACGAAAAAAGCTTTGACATTTAGTAAATGAATACTAATTTATATTTTTTTAACACGAAAAATGAATGAAGTTGTTTTTAAAACTGCCTTTTTATATATTATAGAAACGTTAAGTATATCATAATAATGAGTATGTATCTTATAACGTTCCGTTATAGATTATCGCACATAAAACATGGAGTTTATTTTACGGAAGTTATTTTCTTCACAAGAAAGCGTTCCAATCATTAAACACGCCATATAGTCCTCTTATTTATATTCTCGGTGCATCGAGCGAGGCATCAGCGGGTATAAAATATAGAAATTGAAGCCGCTACCATAGTGACGATAATTCAATAAACGTTCATACAAGCGTACTAGATGCTCGGGTAAAATATTAAAACAGCATGCTACTTAAAAAACGATAATAAAATTTTACTAAACAAAATAGTACTATAATTTATGTGAAATGATATCGCTAAAATATTAATTATTAATATTGCAATCATATAATAAAATGAAAAAAAATAAGTATCATGCGTATAATGTAAATAATCACAGTCACAAAAAACGAAACCAAATAACAAACCGTGTAACCGTAGTACGCTGTAATTGGTTTCCATTCAAGAACCAATACAACAATAACAACCAAAGATTAAATAAAAGGAACCATAAAATCTAATGTGACATTTAACGATTCTCCCCGTGTACACAAACAAAAACCATATAATGTTATTGCAATACCGGCTATTGTTGGCGTCTGTTTTTGCTACCACGGAATTTTACGGATAACTGCTTAACCCTTTTACTACCTGAGTAATTGATGGATAGTCATATTTTGTACCGCGTACTTCCCTTATTAATAAGAAAATTGGAGCCATTCATTCGAACAATCATTAATCCACGCTCGTTTCACGAAGGCTTGTAAAAATACAAAAGACTTTTCGCTTCTACTTATATCGATATTACAGAATTTTAGCTACACGTGTCTTATTTATTTTTCTTCTATGTATGACGTTGTATATAATAAAGTTGAATTTTGTGTACCTATATATTTAATATTAAGGTTTCTTATAATAATAGCAAGCGACACGTAGTTTACCTGATGGTAAGTGACCACTGCCACGCATGGGCACCTGTGATCAACCCCAGATAAGATAGGCATTCTACCTGAGGTCGAGCACAGATTCTTTGCTTTTGAGGACTTAATTGAAACGCCTCAAATAAATGTGTCACCTTTACCATATCCCAGCAAATCAGATTAGAGCAGCGCTTGATTTTGATATTGTTAAATTAGAAATAGGTGCGGCAGTTAGTGTTGCCGGAGTCAAACCACTAATGTTTCTACCACTTTTACAAATTTCATTACCACACGTAAATTGTATTTACGTTTAGTCAACATTTAACAAAAATAGAAATTCTACGTACAATAGCGATTACTCGTTTGTTCTTCAATCCGCTCTCGCTTATCACCATGTCCCTGTAGTAGGCAGGCCTCGTCACGACTGCCAGTGGGCGCGGCCCGGCTGAGGGTGGCCTGCAATACACTAATGCGCTTTGTTTGCCCAACATTTCCTGTTTCGTGAACCTCGCTCCGAAACTGTAAATATGAATTTCGAAATCTATGGTGTCTGCGAACTGCGAAATTGTAAGATTGTACTTGCTAGTACACTTACTAGTTTAAAAAGTTCTCGTGTAATAGCCATTTGTGTCTAAACTTTTCCGATCTGGAAATAGTGTGCGATTCGAAAACGATTACTATTTCGAATTTTGCTAAAGCGACTTTAAGTTGTTTTGTACTGTACCAAGTACTTGTATTAGGTGTAGCCATTGTCACATGATTCCCAGATTAGAATATGTGTTTTTAAATTCTAATGTAAGATAGAAATTATTCTTCAAATACATTGCTTCGTTAGAGGGTTTGGAACAAAAACATTATTGTTATTTATGATTATTATGGAATATTAAGAAGACTTAGTGAAGAAATCAATAGAAATAATCATAAGTACATAACATTTGAATTTGGTCATTAGCCGTCAATTTTTACATTAGCATTAATTTATTTTGGTTCTGTTTTATTTTCTTGTATTACGTATTCATCAAATCAGAAAGTTTCCGGTACAAAAAAATCGTATCATAGCGTGTCGTTTCAAGAATATTTAAATAATCTTGGTAACTGTTTTCGTTGAGTAAAATATAATTAAGTTTGAAAACAAATAAGAGAAAAGACAGTAACTGTGTAGGACAAAGCTTTAATTCGAGCCAATTTAAGAAGTTTCGAGAAAACTGCGAGAAAGAAAATATTTATCTTACGAACTGGCTATTATTCCGTAACATAAAATTGTAAGTATTATATTCAATGGAAGCGGTATTCGGAAACAGTAGGAGCAAAAAATAATGTATTCTAATGCTAAGCAAAATATTAGGAATAAATTTCATTGAAAGGCCTTTGTTCAACTTAAATAGCATTCTTGGGTTAAGTTGGATACAATATGTGCCAAAGGTGATAAATATGAAATCTTGGTATTTTGTATGAAATGTCGTCTATTGATTTTTAGCGTGTTGACTTTTTTCATCTAATGAATCTGCTTATGCTTCTATCGTTACAACTGCATCGATATGACAATAAACGAGATATATGATATAAATATTTAACAAGTTTAAACTGCTGTTCTAATTCATATTGCAATCATTATTTCAATGTTTCTATTATCAACAAACTCCGAATCCTGTGCTATTTTTTTATTAGTTTAGGTTTATTTATTAGGTTAGCAGTTTTTAAGAAAACCTTTATCGATGAAATTTTAATGCTCGTAATACTAAAGATGCACTACATTAAATTTAACAAACAATTTATAAACGCCGGTCCCAATCTTCATAAATACATTTAAATCGTATACAGATTAATTCACGTCATTCATAGTTAAATGTTCAGTCGAATACTCATTGGAATTATGTTCACGTGTATAATCCTCAGCGCTGGACTGTGGCATGGCATTATGAAACTGATCACACCGGATCTTGTGCTAAAGAGGGAGTTATCGTATGTATGTCTTTGAAATTGTATGTAAATACGTGGACACCTGCTGAATATATTTGGTCTACGCGTTTGTCTACAGTAGTGGCACCATGGTATAGAGTTGCTTGGGATATTCCAAATTAAATTGCGGTTTGGTTTTTGTGTTCACATGAAAAAATATTTAATGAAATGAGTGTATACGCGATTCCAGCGCCCCCATCTAAAATTAACCGACTAAGTTTTTTATCTACAATGAACAAAAATCTTATAAAAAGTTATTTGAAATCAGGTGACTGATTTTTGGATTTTTGCATGTAAAAACTCAGTAACACGTTGCTTTAAAGATAATAGCATCTACTGGATTTCTATGACGGAAATTGTTAATATATATCTGGCTGAGGGTAGAACTGAAACAACGAGGATATACAGGTATACCACGAGTATTACATTATCTCGTTATTTCCTTTCTTCCAGGTTCAAGTTTGCAAATTCATCTTTTTGAATGTAGCCTTTGGGTGTGCTTTGTCGTTTCAAGTTAAAGTTTCGTCCTTAGTTTTAAAATTTAACTTTTACAATGCACTGCATTTTTATGCTCATAAGGACGGTTTTATACATACTTTTCACTTCTTTTACTTTTAAGAATTAAAAAGTTTTAGTGTGAAATTCAGAAGTTTGTGTTCTGTCTCTCTCTTATCTTATCTTTTGTCTTTAAATTCAGACATAATTCTTGTTTTGTATGAAACCCTTTGAAATTTCTAAGACCTGTTCATCGTATAAAACAAAGTCGTTTCCGCTGTCTGTTCCTATGTAGGTTTGCTTAGATCTTTAAAACTACGCAACGGATTTTGATGCGATTTTTCTTAATAGATAGAATTATTCCAGAGAAAGGTTAATATGTATTAACGCATGTGAAGACTTGGGCGAAAGCTAGTTAAACATAAGATGAGTTTTGACTATAGTTACTTCAATTACAAATATATTTTCCGTTGTTATAATTTTAATACCTACAGAAATGGGACATGTACCGCATATATCAGTATAGTTGTACCCTCTAAAGTGCAGGGCAGACGGGAGAATGTCCAAGAGAGTGCTTCGCTATGTAAACCTATTATGGACATACCGTTGACGAGGTGTTATGTAAATCTCGAAGATGGACGTGTGACAACTTTGGAGATTTTCGGATTATACGTTTATTAGTTTTGACTTAAAAGGAACTTTTAATTGTAAAAGGATTTATGCGTTCAACTATTTAGGTTACCTGCAACTATTAATAAAAATATTGCAAAACATAGACGGATTCGTTTGAAGTAAAGAACGAGAAGAAATATTATTAAATTATTTATACGTGTCTTTCAATTGTTCTTATAGTAATAAATACAAATAATACATTTCATACTGGAAACAAAAAAATCAAAAAAGATTGTTATATTGCTCTTAAGTTTTTTTTTTCCATAAAAAGTCTCTAATAGATATCTCATTTAAAAGTAATAATCTATAAATCACGTCTCCCAATAACTCAAAATAGAGTCTGACAAAATGCGAGCCTCTATAAAAATTTGAAAGTCATGTAGCTGTAGCAGACAGCAAATCAAAATATGATGTTGCAGTTTCTTCAAACGATGAAAAGATACAGTAGACAATGGAAACAACGGAGAGGCTATTTGGCAAAAATAGATACATTTGAGGGGTTTATTTCTGCTCCATTATGGTACAAGGGACCTTTTATTGCAAGGCCCTAAACCATAAACGTATACAATAGGAAGTAATGACTTAACAGAATAATGAGATTTTTGATCATAACTATTGTCATAAAGTTGGGTTTAATTTCAATGGGTTTTGATACTTTGAACTTTTGAATTTACTCAATTATGGAGCTATGGAGATGTGGATTATCTTTTGTCGTGTAGTTCTGTGTCATTCAAAAATATTCTACGTATAAAAATCTCGTTATCATTTCAATTCGCTTGTACTCACAAATTTACCTACAACTTCACACGAACATCAAATCAACACAAATGCGCTTGTACTACAAACCGGGGCCGTTAACAAGTAAAAAATACAAACTATCCATGTCAGACACATTCGTAATAAAGTACCTCCACAATCATTATCTCAGTATGAGCCTACAATCTTGTTAAGTACGTATGCCGGGTTGGTACAACTTTAATGATATTGACAAGGCTTTTTTATCACAGGCTTTCATCTCTCACTCTATTCGTTGTCGATTATCTGGTACAAGAAAAAAGTTTTTAAGTTATCGTTTGTGTCAGTGCGTAATCTTCCATCTCATAGAATGCTTGACGTTTCGAAATCGTCATGGGACGAATTATTACCCGTTAATGCATTTGAAGTCCGCTTATACGGGCACTTATTTTCAACACAGTATGTGGTACTAAGATTACTAAGGCTCGCATTAAAATATTGATGATACTCATATAAAACGAAAATTGATTTCTATAAACGTACACTGGCTAACTAGATAACTATCGTATCTTTAATAGATCGTGAAATTCAATTCAAAGTTTAAGAGAAAATTACTAATTTAATAAATGTCGGCGACCAGAATGTCGGCGTTGAAAGTCGAAATATCTATAATTGGACCTTCTAGTTTCTTAACTTTACCGGCTATACTCAGGGGCAAAGCTCAGGTTACTAAGTTCATCCTTTTGTACATAAAATTTAGTTTACGATATGTTTCATAATGTTTTATATCAACACGCTCAAATGTTCCTAATGAGAGTTCTTTCGTAATTTATATTTGGGCTCGTTTTCAAACATTAAAAACTTGTTTATGTTTCAAATATACTAATAGGTAAAGATTTAATTAAACATATCAAATGCGAGTCTCAATTACATGGATTTGGTTTCGTCAATTTGATAACAGATTAGAATTTAATTTTATGGAAGACGACGTCTCACCGTTTGGTTTTATTTATGTAAGTTATACGGATAATGGTTAACATATGTAAAATATTCCTGTATTTATTTAATGTTCAATTTAAAGCAAGTTCAGCTGTGGACCTTATGTAGGCTTCAATTCTATCTAGGGTTATATAAAATGACATACCATAAATACAAAAATACTGATTTTAATACAAAAATAAACAGAAGATTAATGTTTTTGAGCTTTTCATAATTAAAATTAATATTAATGTACCGGATAAGTTCTAAGCTAAGGTTGTCTAAGTGTCCATAATACAGTCAAGTAACAACTGCAAATTAATTACTAAACTCGTCGAGTCATTATTGGAAAGCCATTTCGCCGAACCTTAGACGTTCCCATTTCTTTTGTCTAATTAGTCCGTGTTAATTAAAATGAACGAGGATGAAATAGATACTTAGTTGGTATTTATGGTTTAACTAGCAGATCCCCGCGGTTCCATCCGTGTTAAACGAAGAAAAAGGAATAGGTACATATTTAAACATACGTGATACAGAGTAGTCGCGCGATGGCGCGCGAATGGGCTTGGAGCGCACGCTAATGCATTTTTCAAAAATTAAAGACCTAGCCTAAGTTACGCCTTAGACCTGCAGTTATCTTCCAGTGATAGTCTCGTCAAAATCACCCCAGCCATACTGTTGAAATATAAATAGATCCTATGAGTATAGAAAGCGTCATTATCATCCCAAAAAGTACCATAAAGATGTTTTATTGCTTTTTCATTAACAATGATTGTAATTTACCGTATACTATTATTAGCTTTTACACTATGAAAGGGGCGTATGCAGTAGGTAGTTGTTATCGAAGCATATAATTTGTCTTTACCAATAGCCCGACAAAATGACCGAGATTACCGTTACAGAATCACTTGATGACCAGATAGAAATCTATTAATAATATTCGGCCAGCGCCGACGGATAGATCTATAAATGATGAGTTTCATTTCAGATAAGATCATATCCTATAGCTAGTGATTGATGGGTCTCACTCGATATTACTTTGGAATTCTATTACCGACGTATTGTTTTCTACGTCTATTATACTCGCATTAACATCTGAACAATACACGGTTACAATTAGACGTATTAATTCACTTTGTACCGTTGTTAAGTCAAAAATATTAATTGAACAAATGTATTCTGAAGAATAATTCTACACAGTATGATTTACATTTTGAATGTTAAAATGACTATGATTTAAATGACTATTAGATAAGTATCATAGGATACAAATTACACATTAATCATTATTAATATTATGAGTTTTATTATCTTACTAGCTGATCTCCGCGGTTTCACCCGCGTCAAAAAAGTAAAAAGGCATACATATAAAACATTGGTAACACCCCACTCTCTCGCGACGGCGGTTGCAGGCGAATGACGCGCGCTAATGTTTTTTTTCCAAAATTAATGTTATTCCAGATCATAATCTATCTCTGTACCAAATTTCATCCAGATCCGTTTAGTCGTTGTAAAGTTATATAGTAACAAACATCCATCCATCCATCCTCACAAACTTTCAGCTTTAAAATATTAGTAAGATTAGTAAGATAAATAGGTACTACTGGGTAGGTATTTGTGACCAACGGCAC
>DWPV01003394.1:0-15296 GCA_018251915.1 Urbanus proteus proteus | reverse complement strand
GCTGGACGGATTTTGACAGGACTTTCACTGGAAGATAGCTGAAGGTCTAAGGCGTAACATAGGCTACTTTAATTTTTAAGAAATCCATTAACGCGCGCTTTACGCGCATGTGCGCACCGTCGCGGGAGAGCGAGATGACATTTATGTTTAAATATGTATTCTTTTTTGCTTTTTAAACGCAGGTGAAACCGCGGGGTTCAGCTAGTGCTATAATAAATTAAGTTATTTAACCGAGAAATTGTACGGTCTACCCATACCGGTACACGTATTCTTAGTGTAAGTAGACTATGTACATGATTTTTTAAAAGAATGAACTGGACATAATAATAATATCATCTTAATGTACTTAATTGTTAATACTTACTATAGTTTATTTTACTGCTTCTTCTCTATAACAAAAATATTTTTGTTTTTAACATATTTGTAATTTCAGTTAAAATACCTTATTTTAATAAAAATTCCAATAGAACTATTTTATTTTTATTTATTGCTTGATTTCTTTCCATTAAAAATACCTCCCCTGAAAAACTAGAGCGTAAAATTTTTAAAGTATTTGATAACATTTGCAACTAGTTTTGTACATTAGACTTTACTTGCGTTTTACAGTAAACAGCACTTAAAGTACGTGTAAAATTTTGATGTTATTGTAATTGCAAATGTAGTTTAACAAGGTTTAACGACTGCTATTCAAGGATTACAACCGGAACCTACACCTTAACGTGTAGGCCTTACACGGAATCTCTGAAGCACGGAAACGCGCATGAAATTGTGCCACCAGCGGTCACCCATCCATCTAACGACCGCGCCCGATCTTGCTTAACTTTGTAGATGGGTTAGGATCAGAGCCGGATTAACCCTGTAAGAGGGCCTAGGCAGGTCGATACTCAGGGCCCTTTGCCTTTTTAACCGACTTCAAAAATGGAGGAGTTTCTTAATTCAGCCGTATTTTTTATGGATGTACACTCGATTTCTCCGCCATGGTCAGTCCATGGCGGAGAAATCGAGTGACATTATTTGGATAATTTTTTTTTTGTTTGACATTTGCGTTTTTTTTCGTGTATGGGCCCCCTTTTGGACGTGGTCCCTTAGGCAATTGCCTACTTTGCCTTATGGTTAATCCGGCTATGGTTAGGATCTGCGCAACCCACAGGGCTATGCGCGCTTCGTTGCTACATACGAAGACTAATTTAGAACGCCCGACATACTCTTACAAAATTTTCAAACCAGAAAAGTACCGGAGAAAACATTTAGATTACCTAGGTACCTAATCTAAAAAAATAGCTAATTATCTTCATTTGCTGAACTAACATTCCATGTCGATAGGTGAGCTTAAAAACAAATTATTTTTAGTATATTATTCGGTTATGAAAACACGTAAGAATATGTTGAAGATTTACGATGTGTTTCCCATACATTACTCGTTATGGGTGCTCCGTGTATGACGTCATAACATTACATGACGCATAATGAACGTAGATTTTTAGGAATATTTCCTGAATATTAATTCTGGTTCAGAAACATAAAAAATAAGTGTTAAAAGGTGTAGTGATAAAAATGATAGAGAATTTGAAAAACTGTTCCATATGTTTTAAGCTTTAAGCAGATGTAATCCAATGATGCATTCTTAATCATCGAGAGCACCAACACAATTGTAATTAAGTTTAGATAACACCTATATTTGATATGAAATTGGTTACAGACGTCCATGGGCGGCAGTGACTTCTACTTTCAGATTGCCTTTATATTTGTTTGCTGCTTTAATTTTACCATTAGAATGCTGATTAGGTTAACGTAACATTGTATAAAAAATATGTAAGTCATAAGAAGACTTATACTTACCTACTATATGTTACACTTTAAGCTTCACACTTCAAAATTTTCTTTATGAAATTGCAAAACGTACCTTTATCCGAAGAAGGAAATTCATAGAATTATGACGGTTGATAAGGGTTGAACCAGTTCAAAATATTTGAGATCCTTCGCCCTTTTACCTGTTATAAGCGAATGCGTCAAAGTAATGAAGGTTTAGGCTAATCCCCTTAGATTATAACGAACAGTGATTGCTGTTATCTGCACCAATCGTGCTAAATTTACTAATCTCGGAAAATCGATTACCGGAACACACAAAACCCTACATAACTTCTATAAATATTATTTGCTCAGTGATAATAGAACGACAATAACGATAAGTCTTTAAGTAATGAATTTTGCTTACTAATCGGATAACTTCGTTAGTTTTTAGTTACTATAAGTATCTAGTAAAAATCTATTAGAATCACTATTGAAAATTCGAGATTTTGTATTTCTATGGAATTTACTTCTTAAACTTTTTTAGTTTATTTACCGATTTCCTTTTAAATATATATAAAACATAAATGGGCACTAATTTTGTTTTAATTTTGTATTAATAAAAAAATATAAAGTTAACTTTTTGTTAGTTTTAGTATTTGTTGTTATAGCCGCTAAACCAAAACACATTTTCTGAAAAATTCAAGTATGTAGCTATTACAGTTTAAGAGATAGAGCCCTGTGACAGACGGACAGACGGACAGACAGCAGAGGCTTATAATAGGTTTCCGTTTTTACCTTTTAGGTACGGATCATTAAAAAGGAAATAGCATAAGTAGGTACGTAAAAAACGTTACCCTACTTCTTTGTGAATAGAACAAAGAAACGAATATAAACGAATATGAGGTATGAGTATTATCAAACAAGCAATGTGATATCCATCCTTGGAATCGTATCAAGATTTATTACAAAGCCGTTTCTTTTATACAAGTATCAAACACTTCTTATAAGAAATATATCATTTTGATTTTTACGTTTAATATAATATTACATTTGACGTTGATACATGTATATAATTTTAATTTTATGAAATATTATTGTTATTAACTTTTATTTAGTTTTATTTGTAAACAGCTAGTGATTGACTGATTTTCAATCGGGACTATACAAATATAACGAATCAGATTTATCCTATCACTTTAAAAAGAATTGATGGATGATAAACCACAATCCGTCGCTCTATAAACATTGTTTTTGCTATTTCTTGTTTCAAAATATACACTATTAAGGTTGCATACAAAAGTATGCGCGCTGTATGCGAATAATCTTATCTGTTGTTGATTGCAGAAACTTATAGGCATTAAATAAAAATAAAAAGCAAAGAAAATATTTTAAGTTTATTTCCATTCGGTGTGTTATTTTTTCATATTACTCAATGAAATACTAGATTTACTATCAGTCTTTTTTAATATAAATTACCATCTTTTCAAAAACCCTGACCAAAATTACAATTTTTCGTCACAAATGTTATCATAATTCAGGATTTTTGTTTAAATGGGACTTATGATTTGTCATGGGTTTGTAATGCCCGGTAATGGAGTTAAATTTCATGAATAGTTCGGCAAAAAATTCATAATCTATCCAATAATAAGTCGGCTATTACTAAATAAAGCCCTAATCCTCTTATATCTGAAACACTATTAAATCACTTAACCCACCCTCTTGGATTCGGCAATGAAATAAACCGGCAATATAATATGTAATTCGATCTGTCACATATAAATCTAATCGACATTATTTCTACACTAAACAGCTACTTTACATTTTCAGTTTTAGGCACCATATTTAAACATTATACAGTTTAAGAAAATATTTACAATTCGAACGAAAGCCCATATGTCAAAATTCGTTATCAGAAAATGGAAATGCATACATACGCTGAAAAACTATACCCTATTTCTGACGCACTTGAGTTAACAGCAAATGGACAAAAAAACATTTGTAAATATTGATAACTGTTAGTCAAATTGAATATTTACAAGTTATAGGGATTAAATTTACACAACATCTACCGCGCAAAATTTTCTTACTCTTATTCTTTATTTTATTATTTTTTTTATCTTTAATTCCACAGATTACAAACAATTTTGAAAATCTGGCAAAGTAAACCATGTAATTTTTGGCTTCAGTGATATCACGCGCAACCTCTTTGGCAAAGCGAATTTTGCGTGCAAAGTTGAGTCTTTCGAGAACGTCGTGGCGTCCGCCCGCCTTCGGAGCTTCCCGCCCAAGCGAAAGTTCCCGCGTTCCATTCATAACGTAACTCCTAACGCAATAAACTAAACTGAATATTCAGTATCGTGTTCAAATTGTCTGAAGCTAAAAATATCTACGTGAATGAGTGCTCAGTGTTTATTTTGAAAGTATTGAAATAAACGGAATTTGTTTTGGAAGTGACATTTTTGCGAATTAATATGGATTCGTTGACAACACAAGGTTAAATGTGAATTTAATACGTTTGGTAAGTTTTAATAACTTGCTTCTTAAAATAAAATATTGAGACTTATGTTATTATTAAAAGTTTTTGTCGTCTGTTTGGAATCATTTTAAACTTCACTTCACTGGCTTCAAGGTTTACAGAAAAAGTTAATAATGCATAATTAATTTACCAGTACTATTTTATATTATCAGGCTGTGAAAATAAGTTTCACACATTGTAATTGCTCACAACCGTATTAAAGTACTACCGATGTGTATTAGGTTAATATAGATTAGAATATTGTTAAAACTATCAATATTGTGGGTGTAGGTTGGGTCTTTACATTGATAAAGCATATTAAAAATCTCCTATACATATCTACATGTATATACTCCTATACATATACAAGAAAACACCTGTATACACGTGTCGTAAATTATACACTATGTAAAGATTTTTTCACCAAATGTTATTGATCATTGATAGCCATGAAATCATGCTGTTAGTTATGTTGAAATTATAATATCGCTTACAATAAATATAATTTCAAAATACGAGATGTGCAATCATTTGTTGATTAATTTTCTATTGCCAATTTGTAATGAGCTGAGTATCTGTTTATTTTAACAAATAACCCAACGACAATCACTGCCACTTTATAAAAAGGGCAATGTAATCTCACAATGACATTAGTACCATTTACATTGAAATTATACCTCTGAAAGGTCCGTCGGGTTATAAAATGAGAGTGTAATTGAACACGCGCGCGCACATCCTTAAAATCATTGAGAGCCTCGTGGTGGAGATTTGGGCTCTCGCGCTAAGAGTCATGGGTAGGGTTGACAATTGCTATCACCGTTTCTAGATTTTTTTTGGCAAAGTTAAGATTTTGAAACATTTTGAGTAAGAAAAGGGATCCTTTCGGTGAAAGCGGGACTTAGTATATGGATAAGTACGACGACGATAAAAAAGGACGCTCAGTCATAATATCTGTATTTTTCATTGCTGAAAATTTGACGGCGAAAACAAAGTTCGTTCATGTTTTTTAAGTTTCTGTTTTGGGATTGGATAAAGACTGTCCCGCGCGGGACACTCAATTTTAGTTGAAAAAGCGGGACTGTCCCGCCAAAATCGGGTACATTTTCCAACGCTGGTAGCCAACCAAGCTATAATAGGAGACAGTTATTCGATGCGTTCAAACTTAGACCTCAGGGGAAGTAACGCATCTGTGACCAACCTCTGGGAAAACTGTTCATATGTGGGGTTGATTACAAATGGCCATGGATGGCAGTGGCCACTTACCGTCATGTGGACCGCACGCTTATTTGCTACTGAAATATTATCAAAACTAGATATATATGATATAATTATATTACAAAGTAATAGTAATTATATTACATAAGTAAGTAAGTAATATGTAATTATATTACAAAGTAAGAAAAGTAAAAGAATTAAAAAAAATATCGTCAGTAACCAAAATTGTCGTCTTAAATCATATACCCTCGTATTACTTGGTGAAGTCTTCGGAGAAATGTATTTGAGTGTACTATATTTTTCCAAAATTAATATATTTTGAAACTAATATTATTTTTTTTTCAAAAAAAAAATGTGGCAACCCTAGTCCCTAGGGAGCGATTTAGTGATTAATCTTTACTTGTTCAAGCGGTCAAGCAAAATATTGGAAGGAAACCTACATGCTTGAGAGTTCGGTAAAAATGTTTTCAAAGGTGTGATTGGACCGTTGATTTTTGCTACGCCAAGGTATATCCGCATTTGGTGAGTATAAAAGAGACTCGTAGAAAAGTGACAAAAAGAAAAAGTAGTGAATCCATTTTAAAATAATATTTTCTTTCAATCTTTACTATTTAAAAGTTATGTCTGTACTTAAATCATTATCGTATTTCGTGTTCAACAATTTTCTGTAAGAGTAACGTTTAAAAGCTTAAAAGCGAGCACATATAGATGGGAAACATATTTTCTTACAAGAATTCATAGAAATATAATACATCATTGTTTTTCTTAGTTGGAACATTAGAACATAAACATTTTTGGACTGCGATAAATTCAATGATATCATACGAAGCGTGATTATAAATACGTTAGGTATTTATAGTTTATAGCTCGGACATCGGTCACGGTGTTCAATTTAATGCTTTATCATAAATTTTGTGCTGGTTTGCAGAGGGGTTCGAGGTCTATTTCTGTATGGATCGAAATTGTTATTATATCTTTACTTGTCTTTGTCTATAAATTAGCATTGTTCATTTATGTACATTTTTTTGTTTGTCGTAAGGACCCAGGACTGTTACAAAAAAGTGGATAGACTCCTTCTGGGCGAGTGTGCTAAGGTCAATTCATCAGATTGAGGTCAAAAATGCGGTTTCAGCTCACAATTCAGATTTAAAAACAGTAGTTACTTCAACGGTTAGTAACTATTTATTTAACACTAGCTTTTGACCTCGGCTTCGCACGCATTAAATTAAATATAAACCTTGGAATGAGAACTCGACTTATCACACCCACAACATCAACTTTTTTTCATGAACTATGTTAAATATTCCTTCACCCATCTCTCGCCGAAGACTAAATTCCATCAGTTTCAACTGAATAGATGCAGCTCATGAAATCTTAACGGCGAACGGCGGCGTAGTTAATATTCTCGTATCTCGTGTAAGCCTTGGAAGTAAATAATCTGAATCAATTACGTAGAAGGTCGTTTTCGTTAGGATAATGCTACTTTACTTTGCGGGGAAACTGTATTTGTAAGTTATAATTTGACAATATCTTCCTAGAAATTGTAACAAGTATTATTGTATACATATATGAAATTTTCAAAAGCAGCTCTACAGAGCTTATGGACACGACAATTGTTATTTAACTCAAAAAATGGCAGGGCAACGTCCGTCCAACAAATGGTATATAAAAATCTAGTTTATGATTGTAAAGTGTACCTAAATATTATCTTCTTAAATGTTTCATGAAGACATTTATTCAATACGAATCCTCATTGTAATTGGCAATTTAAATTGCAAATTGGAAACATTGTCAAAACAATGTACAAAATGTCTAAGTTTGAATAATTTATTAAAGTGAAAGTAATACCTATTTCATTTTATATATCATTTAAAAACATTTCGTTTGATATTGGTAGCTTATGATAAACTTTATAGAAAATTATTAATTAAGTCTGTAGATATCTACGCGCTTTTTGTGCTAGAATTTAGATTAATCATCATTTCTTTACTATCTTGGTCGCGCGTCTCCTCTCAAAAATTGAAAGTTTTTTTTATATATTATGATGGGAGCAACAAGTGAGCATGCAGTCCACCTGATGGTAAGTGATCACAGCCGCCTATGGACATCTGTAATAAACCACGGATAAGATCACAGTACTACCTGACGTCGGCCACATATGCGTTGCTCCCCCTGAGGATTAAGTTGGAACGCCTCAGATAAGTATGTCTTTTGTGTCCTAACTACACCCTTCAAACCAGAACACAACGGCGCTACACTGCTGTTATAAGGCAGAGATAGGCGTGGCGGAGGTGCCGCAGGAGTCGAACCCAAAAGGGCTCTACCACCTTCAAAAGAATTCAAGTCATAGACGCCATAGTTTACACTGCTGGTCAAATAGTGCAGAATAGGTTGGATTGGTAAACTTTGTATACCGTTGAGATTTATTAAAGATCCCTGAGGTCTTTATGTTTCCTCACAAAGTTTCTTTACCGTCAAAGCTTGTAATAATCAATTTCGAATACGATCACAACTTTGAGCAAATAAAGGTGCGTGCCTAGAATTTGAATTGAGGACCCTAACGTATTTAAGAGGCCGAATTTGTTATAGGAAGAATTATTGTATTTAAGAGAATTTGTGTTTAAGATATCCATTAGCAAGAGATTGAAAAAGATCAAAGGAGAAGATAGAAGGTAACCTAATAGTAGGTAAACCTATCAGGTTTTTTCGCCACTTACATTGCAACTGATGTTTAGTCTATTAGGCTAATCTCCATAGAATCACGCACCCATTAATATCCACGTCTATTAAAAGATATGTTGTCTAATTGGTATTAAAGGTGGCAGGACTTAATTTGCTACTTTTAAAGTATTTTTATCTTACTTTTATAGTCTTAATTTTATCTTTCTTTTTCATTAAAATCGTATTGTATGGGCCAGGAGTAGCAGTCTAATATGGATACCAGTTTTTATAGCATCTTAAAACACCTTAAAGTACAATTACGTTTTAATACAGCAGTGCATCTCAAAGTGGGTGATAACTCCCTCTATAAAGCGCTGGAGGCTTACGGGGAGGCACTAAAAGGTCCAGCGAAAATTAGGAGGTGGTAAAGCAGCTTTGAGTTGTTTTGAGTGCTGAGTTGTGTTTACAACCTATTTTAAATAGAAAGCGACCAATAGTTACTGCATTCTATTGATTAATATCTTGTCTATCTATCTTATCTTTTTCCTGCTTTGTTTGATTGACCAGTGGAAAATAGTTTTATTTTTATTTTGGACGGGATAGAAAATAATCGATTTTTTGAAGTGTTAGTCGAAATAAGTTTGTGTACCGTATTCCGTCAAAGAACTTTAACGTATTATCCAAGGACACTATAGCTATTTTAATATGGTTGCTTCTAACTTGTATATTTAATTAGTTTGATTGTGAACTGAGGAGTCGTTGCATAACTTAACAAGACAATGTCTTGTCCCCGTCTTCTTTAAATATTTACTTGTCGGGCGATGGAATTAATTTACCAAGTTGTGTATCTTTTGGAACTAAAGGAGTTATATATAACTTGTTTGTATCCTTCATAATGAAATGGGTGTAAGAATGGAACCGATTAGAAGGTCCTTTGAACCCGAAGTTGAATGAATAGATATTGATTTTCTTACTAATTTTGCTTTTAGTATCCACTCTGAAAAGCTTTATCTCCTAAGAAGAAAACAATTATTTAAAATGAGATGTTCTTAGTCATTTCTGGTTCGCAAACACCAATGTTATTTTTACGTCAATAGATATTAATTACTCAACCGTACGAAAATATTTTCAAAGGTTTTCAACTTACGTAAATCTTTTTAAAGTTTTCATTATATAATCGTAGATTATAATAGCAAATTAATAGCTAGAGATGATTGGGACAGGTATGATAATAACACAGATTATCCTATTTCCATTAACAATAATGTCATTAGGGTAACGGTGTTATTTTAAAGACAAAATAAATATAAATGAAGTCTTACGTATAAAGAATTTCATGACAACTTACAATTTATATTATACTACCTGATACCCACGGTTTTACCCGCGCCCTGCTATCTCGTGACGGCGGCCGAAAATTAAAGTAGCATATTTCACGCCTTAGACCTTGAGTTATCTTCCAGTGAAAGTTCCGTTAAAATTCGGTCCAGCCGTTTTGAAGATCGTCTCAGCCAAACAAACAGACAGACAGACAATTTTTTTATTTGCATTTTCTTTATAGGTATCGTATATACTTTCATATGCACTGAATACTGAATACTGGAAAAATATACTTTGAAATCACAAACAGACACTTCCATTTTATTTATTTGTATATATTTAAATACGCACCACCGGGTATGCATTATATACTTAGTGGGACGCTGCGACGTATCGTATGTTTTAGAGTGCCTTTATATTCACTCCACGTATCGCGAAGATAAGTACATACTCGCATATCGTTGTTTATATATTGTATTACGGACTTGTTGAGATGCGATACATAATTACTGTAGTGATTCGTTCTATCTAAAAAATGTAACTATAGGATTTGGATATAAATTGCAGTGCCTTTATATTCCCTCCACGTTAGTGATGGGTGATTGTTCGAAAAAAAATGGAATAAATCGATAATCGAAAGAAACAACATTCGAATGTCGATTAATTTGTTTATTATCAAGAAGCATTCGAATAATAATCGAAGTTCGAATAATAAATAATCGACGTTCGAATAGTCGTCATTCATTCATTCGAATCGATTAGATTACATGTGTCATTCGAATAATTCGATTATTTTACTAACAATTGCCCATCACTACTCCACGTATCACGAAGATAAGTACATACTCACATATTGTTGTTGTTTATGTATTGCAATGCAGACTTGTTGAGTTGCGATACATAATTACTATAGTGATTCGTTCGTATTCCTATCTAAAAATGTACCTATAGAATTCGGATATAAATTTTAGTTCTATGGAATATACTTTTTGCGCATTTGTCTTATTTAGAAAACATAAACAATATTTTGTCTCTTTGTCTACAGTAAGTTAAGACGAAGGTAAACAAAACATAGTTTCTCTTAAATTCAAATGTTGAAGCGAGGAAAGTTGCTTAAGCTCTTCATTCCTTCTCTGAAATGGAAGGAATTAAATTTACATTTTCCTAATATTATGAAACCCTAAATAAAATAAAGATGAAACCGTGAATTCGATATAAAATAAATGTCTGCTACTGTTTTTTGAAAATCTTTCCATTGGATGAACAACTAGCTACTCGTAGTGGGTATCACGGAACAATGAATTTATTGTTAATAATTTATTTAGGTAAATATAAATAAGTAAAAATAAAAAGTTTACTACCTTTTGGTCTTTAATTAACCGATTTTCGTTTCTCTCTACAAGATCTAGGGCGATCAATATATAAATGAACGTGGTAAGCCGTCACCCGTCTTGGATATCTGTAACCAACCACCAATTATTACATGCCATGAGCCTGATGGCTGATACGAGATGCCGTAACTCTCTTGAGGGAAGAACCCCTGTATGCATGCAGTAGAATGACGCAGAAATATGTATGTCTCATAAGTATCTCTCTAACCTATACTCTAAGTTTTGCTTATTATAATTTATAAGCAAAACTTAGACTTAATCTATGGGTACGTACTACCTACCTATATATTTTTAATGACGAAGGAGAAAAGTTCAAAAGATACCTGGTGCCTTAAGGCGATGCCGGGTTATGTGAGATTTTTACCGCACTAAATCCCGTGGACGTCTTCAGCTACATGGAGGACTTCGAGAACTCCATAGGACCTTCGCCGGAGTCCTCCAAGCGCTTTGATAAAGACCTATCCAAATAATATTTATGTTTAGTATCAAAAAAGTGAGCGGTTGGCAACAGTTAATCGCATTATTCAAATAATATTAACGCTAATGTTCGCCTTCACATCTTTTGTATACTTTTACCGAAAATAGTCTATCCGGCACCCATAAAGATAATTATTTTTTTCGGAACTGCCAAACAGGCGTAATTAATTATGCAAACGACCCTATAAAAATTATACTGCTAAAAATATTATTCTTGGTAGTTTTATCATCATGTTTGTTTGAACGTCGAACCAAGATTTATATTAGCCAATTTGTGTTATTCTAAGACGACTATATGTGTTGCTAAATATAACTACATTCATAATTAGTATTGATCGTGTAGTCGTGTCAATGGTGATTTTCGAAACGGATTCAGAGCGGGGGGGAAATATTGTTTATATTTTTTTCGCATTTTAAACGTGCTGCGAGGCTTTTCGTTAATATCAAAAATTAATTTATATTAAATTTATTTATTTAGTATAAAAGATTTTGTTCAAATCTACAATCAAAACGTTTACAATCAAGAATATGTTTACAACATAAACGACGATAAATAAAAATTACAAGGTTACGATTTAAGACTAAAATAAATTACGAATAAAGACGAGTATAAATACAGAAAATCTGTAAATACATACTATGTTTTTCTTGTTTTGTACGTGCGAAACTAAATTTTTATCATTTCTATTTTCATATGATACACATTTAATTATTTCATTTAATAGTTTGTATGTTTTACCTTTACAGTTAACTATTTTATAGCAATGGAGTTTTTTATTTTAATAATAAAACGTTCAATTTTTTCATTGACCTCTAAACTCGGTCCACAGAGTGACCTTAAAAACTTTTAATTACACGACGCTGTTTATGTGTTTTGGTCCCTAAAGCACTGTTTGTGTTTGAATAAAATAGTCCTCATATGTAAATTTGCAAGGTTGAACGAGTATTGACGACTCCCGTGGCGTAGCGTCACCGTATCAGTCGGGCGCGCAGTGGGTCCTGAGTTCTATCCCTGGCCAGACAGATATCTGAATGATGATTTTAGATTTCTGTTCTGGGTCTGAATGCTTGTGCTGTAGAGTTATGTGTGTAGAAAAAAGGTTCGATAGGTAGGTACCACCGTCACATTTATTTCTGACGAGAAACCGGATGAGGTTGTCAGCTCATTTTCATATACGACCGTTTTTGTTTTTAGGAGTAGTAATCTGTGATTGACTTTACGTAGAATTCTTATTTATATTAAGTTGCTTATAAATGTCAACGGACGGCTGTAACCTTCAGGTAGCAAAATTATAAAAAAAACATTTCAGGGAAAATTTATGCATAAAATAAAATCTTATCGTAGCATATACGAGTATGTATGTACATTTGTACATACTGGCCTACATTTTTTCACATGTCTTCAATAATGAATATCTACGCTGGACGTGACTCGTAAGAATATTGAGATTGATCAATCAGCATATAGAGTTAAGTACACTATTCTATCTATAAACCTTTGTGGTGTCGTAATAAATAAAATGGAAACCTAATTATTTTCAATTCTTAAAATATCTCAAGTAGTTATATCGTTAAATTCGATCCCATTAATATCGTTAACTGTAGTTGTAAATTCTATAAATCAGTTTGTACCAATACTACAAAATGGAAATCAACGAAACGCAAATAGATATTTATAGTATCTATCTAAATTTATTACTTAGGCTTTATTTAATTGAAACTAATCTAATCTATCAAAATTTATTTCTATTTAAAATCATGAGTGACTTTTCTTACGAGTGTCTTATGAGTGAATTATTAACTACTAGCTGAACCCCGCCGTTTCACCCGCGTTTGAAAAGTAAAAAAAGAAAACGTATTCAAACAGAAATGTCATCCCGCTCTCCCGCGACGGCACGCGCATGCGCGTGGAGCGCGCGCTAATGGACTTTTCAAAAATTAAAGTAGCCTATGTTACGCCTTAGACCTTTAGCTATCTTCCAGTTAAAGTCCCGTCAAAATCGGTCCAGCTGTTTAGAAGATTAGCTCAGCCAAACAGACAGACAGACAGACAGACATTTTTTTAAATTACATTTTCGTTATAGGTATCGTGTATACTTTCATATGCATTGAGTAAAAAAATGTTATTTTGAAATCACAAGCAGACACTTCAATTTTATTTATTTGTATAGATGAACGCAGATGAAATTGCGGTACCAGTTAGATAATATATTTGTCTTTCTCTAACTACAAAACAAAGGCCTTTATCTGTGTATCTACAAAACAGCATCCCATGTTTCGATCAGCCCTTTTCCCGGTGTTGGAGATTTAGCTGTCACTTTCTGTTTCTCGCTAGTGGAATATCTTACGGCGGACGCTTCTATCCATAAATGTTAGAGATACATGTAGAAAAGGGCAAACAGATTTGTGTCTTTGATTCATTATTAAATGTGCTGAATAATATGTCATTTATTTTTTATACATGGTATTATTATTTTCATATTTTCGTTATATTAATTGTGTTTCCTGGCAAAATATAAAGTAATAGTTGGGTGTAATGTGTTAAAGTCTAAGCATGCAGGTTATACTATACTATACATTTGTCTGTATGAAAAATAATGTTTTTCTTAATAAACACCAATATGTATTGAATACAAATATTCAGCTTATATTAACTATCTTCAAAAACCAAAAACCTGGAAATCAGTAAACGTGCCTAATCTTTATTAGATAAGATTCCACCCAGGATTACGTTTTACGCGCCTTTATTCGACAGCCTTTTTTCCTTTTTCACGCTTATTTTTTTGAGCCAAATTTG
Organism: Urbanus proteus proteus; assembly: GCA_018251915.1. Taxonomy (NCBI): domain Eukaryota; kingdom Metazoa; phylum Arthropoda; class Insecta; order Lepidoptera; family Hesperiidae; genus Urbanus; species Urbanus proteus. The sequence goes on along the minus strand of DWPV01003394.1, from coordinate 1,129 downwards.
CATAAATATGGAGTTTCTTATGTTGTTTTATGTTACTGTTATGATCACGATTAAAAGTACATAGTAAGAAGTAAGAAGTAATTCAATGGTAATTACAGACAGCATGGAAATATCTAAATCATATAACAAATCTTAGAAAAAATGAGTCTGAGATGCGTTATCGAGGATTGAATTGAAAAAATTCGTATGAGAGTCTTTTTAACCACATCTGTAAAACCTAAACTTAGGGACGCACGCTGTTATAGGCAGAAACAGGGGAAGCGGTAATGCTTTTGAAGTTGAACCACAAAGGTGTAGCGTCACTTGCAATTAGTGAAATTGTACTATCCCTTAGTGCACCTTACTTCGTGATTACTTACCTTAAATAAGGTAGTGGTCACAGCCATCCGAAAATAGAAAAATGGACGCAAAACTTGCGACACATGCAATTTAACGGCGAAAAAAAAGGTCGCCATACATCGGTCGTATACATTTTATCCCCATATGAAACTAAAGGGCTCTACCGCCTTAAATAAAACAGTAGAGGAAATAATAACAATACAAGTACCATTATATTTTTAGACTAACATTATCAAATAATGTTTCCCTGTGTTACACTCCCTTACAGGCGGTTAGGTCTGGGATGGGATACGTACTCTTGATTTAAGTGTTACGTACGTATTGGAAATCAATTATCGCTTGCTTCAGAGTAAAGGAAAACATTCTGAGGAAAGATATAGGCGTGAGAATTCCCTATAGTGTGATCAAAGGTGCTTTCATCCAAACATTGAAGGTAGAGAGGGCATACAAAAAGTGACAGGGGCTAAAGTAGGGCGAATATTTACCCATACTCAACTTCTTTTTAGGGTGTGGCATTACTTCCCATACTGCCCATCTGTCAGTACATTTGAGCGATTTATGGTTTTTGAATCTATTATGATTATTTATATTATTATGGCTGTTTATTAAAAGAAATGCAATAATCTTAGGGGTCGCGCTATCCTCACATTTAAATTTTTTTTTTTTTTTTATAACATGTGAGTAGCAAACGAGCTTGCAGTCCACCTGATGGAAAGTGGTCACTGCCGCCCATGGACATTTGTAATCAACCCCAGATATGATCACGGTCATACCTGGGGTTGACCACAGA
>DWPV01003393.1:0-15297 GCA_018251915.1 Urbanus proteus proteus | reverse complement strand
GTAGTTATTATGAGACTAATTTGCTGCGGTGTTCAGAACGTTAAAGTAGAGATCGTGACTAAGTGCTTATATCTGTTTATTAATGTTTCGTATTGTTATTAATTAACAATTAACAAATTGAGACACTTCTAATATTGTGCATTGTAATCTTCTATACATGTCTGCTGCGTATACTATTAAAATATCAGTAGGTACAAATCATAACAAAATAAAAACGAAAAAAATGAAAAATAATGAATTGAAAAAATAGATGTAATGTCGGACTACCGGACTGCACTTATGGAAACAAAAACGCCACATAATAACATAAAATAACAATAACAATACACATTGTTTGCATAATTTGCATATAGCTTGAAAACCTAACGGTATGCTAATACGAGATGGTCAAGTACATTCTAAACAAACATTTACTGATACGTTTGACTCACCGATGTGTGTACGTGAATGTACTCGTAATAAAATATCAGCCCAAGTTGTATTATGCTCACAAAACAGTATTGACAAGAATTTATGTCATTGGGTGACAAGTTAAGCTAAGTTATGCGAAATTATATGTTAAGCCAAGTCTGAATGGAGCTGCACGATACGTACCAATACATCAGCCAAGTCTAGTTACATATAAAGTTAAGCTACGCTAAGCTAACATGCCAAGTCTGAACAGCGTTGAGTGATTCTCGCCTATAAACGTGTCATTGGGTGCCAAGTTAGCCAAGTATGCAAGTCAAATTAGATTCTACCAAGTCAAGGGATATAGCTAAGATATAGCTCGGCTACGTCAATCATGGCAGGAGTATATCATTTTTTTTTAGTTTGTTAAGACTTGTGAATTACAACATTACATAGAAGACATTAAGTCTTGAGAAGAGATAAGAAGGCGAGCATGTAGCTCATCAGATGTGTGTGTCGTGACGTGTGACGTCGTGACGTGTGTCAAACTTCTTGTTTATGGCACCATAGGATAGGAAAAGGCATTTATATGACTGAATATTACGAGTAGATTAATTTTATTTATTCATAAATACAAACCTAATTTATCTTTCAATTAATTTCCTTTAATTAAAATATAAATCACACAATTCCTGTTGAGTAATTTTTAAACCTGAATGTAGCCACCGCAAATTTATAAGGAAAACCTTAAATAATCCAAATGTACGTTAATTTCAAGTAAACAAGTTGAATGACACAGCAAGAGGTTATGTAGCATAACCATAGTAAAAAAATATGATCTATTTAATTTAACAAAAACGTATGAACATTTCGTGATTCACTGTATGTGTGGCTAAGCCATGTTGTTTTGTGCTCTAGGCTCAAATAAATAAAGTAGGTAGATCTATCACTCCTAAAAAAATGAAAGTATTTTTAAAATGGTCGGGTTTTAAAAGTGACTATGTGAGCGTAAATAAACTAAAGGTTGACTGACAAGAAATTACGCTAGTTTTGTGTAAGCGTGTGTGTAATCTACCTATTTTATTTATCTAAGGCTCAAGGTATTTATTTTGAATGGAGCCCCACACTACAACAGATGCCGTTTTTGTCTACCGCCATGGTATATTTAATATGCTCTAAATATCATAACTTTATTAATACACTGTATCCAGATAACATTTTATATCGTGTACCACAGTGCTTCTAAAATACAACTTATTAGTTTTCGAACTAGAAATCCATAGCTCCCAAGTAAAGTATAGTAAGTACAACTAAAAATATTTTCAAACTATTAAAAATGTTTTTTTTTTATATTGTTGTATAAGGTAACTAGAACAAAAACATTATTAAAAGTAAAAATAATATTTTAAAAAGATTTAATATTGAAGGGAAGGTATCGTGCAAGGCAATATCCTTAAACTGATCTGTAAAGTTGACTTTTTAGACATACGATAGTTTACTTGGGAGCCATCGAAATGTTCTACAAGTAATTGAAACGAAATATTAGACTAGTTAACATACTAGTTCTCTTATTAACTAGTTAGTCATATAAAGATTAACTCCCTAGCTTCTTATCTGTCTTATTAACGTTCCATCACCATAAACGTATTCGATTACTTCATGTGAAACAAATTCATTTATTCCATGGAGGAAACATCTTACATGACGGTCACGATGACCGTTTAATAATGTCTATAAAAACGTATTATTAGTACTGTATTGATACCGTAATGCAGTCTGGCATCCTTACTTTGAATATAAAAAATACAGATGCCGCGTTATATGAATGCGTATAGGGATAATAATGTAATCTTTCAAAATTAAGTTCCAGAACCAGTCATTGGAAAATCCGACAAATATATATTGTTTATTTGCTCCAATAAAAAAAAAAAATGAGTCATATAAGCTATGATGTTTTTAATCCCAAACAGGAAATTTAATTATTTTATTTAACTATAAACAAAAACTACCGAAATATTTAATTATAAAATCGAATCATTTATAATAGCTGGTTTTATGTGATTCGTATTTAAGATCGTTCTGAATCTGAATGCGCGTTCTATTTATTTTCAATCTTCTAAATATCCTTATTACTTTGTTTGAAACACTATCGTTGTCCGAGAGCGGGACAAGTACGCCTTTATAGAAGCAAGCAATGGAAGATACATCCTGCGGAGTCGTGACCTTTTATCGCTCTGAGTATCGGGTGGCCAGTGTACGCATAAATGACCCACGCTGCTATTAATATAAGTATATGGGTATAGGGTACAATACCGACTTAAATTAGCTTTTTGCCGGATTTTTTGAATATCGTAAGACGGATAGAAAATTTTTTGCATAACAAGCGAGTTTGGTTTCAAAAAGTGGAAATTAAAAATAAATTTACTAATTTACTACTTAATTATATAAATACAAAAATTCTAATCTATACAAATAAATAAAATTGAAGTGTCTGTTTGTGATTTCAAAATAACATTTTTTACTCAATGCATATGAAAGTATACACGATACCTATAACGAAAGTGCAATTAAAAAAATGTCTTTCTGTCTGTTTGGCTGAGCTAATCTACTAAACTGCTGGATCGATTTGTTACCTATGTTTAGATAAGTATTCCTTTTGACCTTTTTAACGCGGGTGAAACCGCGGAGATCAGCTAGTATGTTAATAAATTCAGTATAACAGCTTGAACAGTTAGCGCCGAGTAAAGTACGAGTAAGTATAGAATTTATTCGAGTCAGCCACATTGCGATGCATTACGCAACACGCAATTATAATTTTATCAATGCCGGCGATCTTCGATTCAATTACACCTCATTTAGATCCCATGTCGCATCCTGTTTGAGCTGTATTAAAAATTAATTACTAATCAACAATTCGAAGAAAGTTTACTGAAGGTCAATAAAAGATGGAAGTGTATGATTAACGGCTTTTTATCAACTATTTTTATTTTGGTTTCACTTTTAAATTAAATACATCCTGAGGTTAGCTCAAAATGTTCCTTTTTATTCATTAATGCCGTTAAATAAGACTATATTTCAATAAGGAATACTTACAATTGTAAAACAAGTATCAATACTTATTTATTTTTAAACAGATGTCGCTTACTACAATTACGTATTACTTCGCAATAAAGTTGCCCGTGGTTTAGGTATTTAGTCTTTAGATTACAAATTACACGTAAAATGAAGTTATTTCATTTAGTCCTGAACTTCTATTTGAATATCATGAAAAAATCCAATAGTGCAATACCTACAGAAAGTATATTTACAAACTAGTGTTAGATAAGTATCATATTTAAATATACGTTACTGAAAATAATTTCAAAAAAGCTATGTTTATCACGAATACTTTTCAAATTCTTAATTTGATACGCCGTTATTCAGATTAACGTCGAAATATCAAATTATAATAAATTTACATGCATAAACATACTGTTATAAACATTTATATATCATGCCTCCAAAATGCCTAATTGTCTAAGATTTTCTTGTCAAAATAATTTATCTCTTTTAAGATGAAGCGAGTACTAAATTATTATCGCTGTAACAATTTATTTATACGTTGTATCAAGGGTTTGAAATTAACCAATAGTCCGAGAACAAAAAAAAATTACTGCATGTGAAAAGGGATCATTTCGCACAAGGACAGTAGTTGTAGATGTTCCTTTTACGCAATGCCGGATACCTACACATGTGCATTCGGCGGGGAGGATAAACGGCGCAATCGTTCGATCCGCGACCGCGAGCTGACTCATGTACACGTCACAAAAATTCTCGTGACTCAACGGTTCTCTTTTATACTTACATGTTGTTTTTTCACCATAGGTGTTACCTGAATCATCGTGCCCTCTGGCTATGGGGTCAACGGGACTTCGCATCAGCTTGAGTCGTCTCGGCCCCGTATCGTTGACTGCCCATTCCACACTGCCTGTGATCAACACCGTTATGAAGAAATTGGATTCGTCCGGTGATCGCGTCGCAAATTGTAACTATGTATATTTTTATAGCGTTAGTAGTACGGAAGGAATTTACAAGTGACACTGTAAAGTTCAAATTTTAGCTTGTGGTTACATACTCGGAGACCATTTATTTTCAGTTTTTTGTACAAATTTACTTTACGTTGTTCTGAGTGTCCTTGTAAAGTCCTTATCTAGGTATGTTAAGTATGTTTATGTAATAATTCTGTGATATTTAAGATGATTAAGTAATAGACGTGAGATGACTCACTCACTATCGAGCGTATTGTTTGATTTGTAATCTCATACAAACACTTGTTCAGCTGACGCGTGGTGAATTATTAACACGAAAGGAAAATAGTGAGTTAGTGTGCGTGGAGAAATCGAATATATGTATGTACCTACTAAGAACCACTGCATCGAAGTTTCTACAGGATTTGTAAAATGTTTTAGGTGCTCTGGGAGTTTTGTTCTCTTTCAAATGGCTTCTGTACGTATCATATCCGCAGAGAAAACCATTTTTATGATCCAATAAAATAACTGATAGTATCACTCACTTATGTTTACTCATTGTATGAATAAAAACTATTTTGTCTTCTTTGTGTAGAAAAAACATAGGAAAATCTCATTATGAAGTCTCTTGTGAGTTTTCATATTGTGTCGGTAACATTAAAATTTAAATTTCACTATTACTGTATAACCTTGAGTGACCTAACACCTCTACATAAAACATATATCACCTATAAGTAAATACATAGTTGTATATAGAATATGTGAGTGAGTTCATTAGTTAGTCACACTCCGGTCACATAACTTGGGCCATTAGCCATAATCGCTACAGGTAGCACGAGTAAAAATACGATCTCATCACACATGGCTAAGTTACTTGTCTTTGACCGATATAGATTACTTTACGACATGTGCTGTACATAAGTATAGCTCAAATGCTATGGAAGTTAAAAAATATTTATCAAAGCTTCCGAAATATATTCTGAATGCGTTCAATATTTATTAAATCTTGTTATGATGAATGTAGTTAACCACAAAAATTGTCTGTTAGTCAAACTTATCGCGCCCTCATTTTGGCTACCGGATGAATAATTGAAACTTAGGTCAATAATAGGTGAATCACACTAACTGGAAAATATTAACAGGAATTTTATTTGTGTCTCCGTGCCGTCTATCCTTAAATGAGATTTTTTTATGATTCATAAATATTTTGCTGTAGAGAAACTTAATTAAATAGCGTAATGGCTGATAATAGCGGTGATATAATGTCCTCATAGCAAAGTCCTTTTCTATTTCAACCACTACTGGTATAATGGAGTTAATACTTGGAATTTGCCACTAAATGTTCAAAGATCTATTCATATGTCCAAAACAGCAACTATATACTTATTTATAGACACATTGAGCGCGTGTTAAAGCTATCTCCACATAGATATCAATTACAGTGTTCGGTTATTATACAGTCGTCGGTTATTAAATTACAAGCCAATTACCCGGAGAGGCAGAAGCTTTCGTCTCACCGCCATCAATCAGACTGTTTGTATCTTGTACACATGTAATTAAAACGACTCGTGTATATAATAATAGTATTTTCTTTATTAACACTATCACCTCGATATTGTAGCAACAGGAATGTTGTCAATATTGCTTGTATGTTAACTGGACAGTATAATATTTGTATGTCTCGCCGTCTCGTGTGTCCTCTTCTGGGTTCAAGGTTCGATGCTCGGACAGACATCTAACTGATCAATACTTTCGTTCTGAGTCCAATAACTTGTTAGTGTACGTGAAAATCATGGCGTAGGAAGTAGGCTTTCTTCACATCGTAATACCTAATACCATTATATTAATATCATTCACTTGAATATTTGTACAAATTAAAATACAAATTAATAATCGCTTAAATCACTTTCATTCCTGTTACCATAATTTTAATTCATAATCAACACTGTTAGGTAATTTGATCATGTAGGAAATCTTCCTTAATTAAAATATTGCTTAATTAAAAAATAATAAAGTAATTTGTAACTAATTAAAGAGAACACGTGATAACATTGAAGATTCGATGCGTAAGAGATTCGTTGTGAAAGGCGCGAATAAGTATGTTTGGAAATAACTTAAGATAATGTATGTGTGGATGTATGTATGTATACCTATACTATCTCTGGTTTGAGCTATGTTCGTGGGTGAGTGTGTCATTTAGGGTTACCAATCGTACTGTAATATTATAATATTTACAGTAGTATTGTTTTATAATTTAATTAAGTACATGCTTTAAGTTAAATATATAAAATGCTAAAATCTTCATACCTAAGTTAGATGTTGCTTTGTATTTAAAGATGAAAGCAAATTTAAATATTGGTTAGACAAACTACAAACAAAAATAGTTGAAACGTTACTATTTGATTGTCACTTTAATTGTTAATTAAATTGGTAGTACCTATAGTCTGACAATGAATTACTGAGCGACAAAAAGCTGCGATTTTTGAACTTCTAAGATGTGGCTATCAAAGATACATCTTTGAGTTGAGTTTGTAATAGTAGCAACTTAGCAACCCTACTTCCGTGCCCAGCGCGTGGGCAGCGCTGACTAACGGGTTCTCCCTCGAACTCTGACATGACGTTCTAAAACCCGAAACAGATAAATAACTTTGATTTATTGTAACTGTTACTAATATACAATCATAGAAAAATGATATGGTTTTGTTTAATACCGTATTTTGATTTATGGTACATAAATGTAAGAACATATTTTGAAAAACACAAAAATAATGATATAGTGTGTTCTAGAAGTAACATGACAATATTGCATTTTTCGATTACACACGTTAATATAAGTATAGCTGAAATGCTTCTTGGTTGTGGCAAAATCCATACTTGGAGGAGGTCCAGAGCCTACTCTACCATGCTGATCTCTCTGGAAAATTACTTCAAAACAAAGTTACCTATAGTCAAAATTCTAATCCCACGCTACGTCACATTTATCTGCAAGTCTTTGTTTAGTTGCGAAACGTTAATTTAATTTGATGTATGAATTCTGTAGCGATGGCTTAATTTTTTGCGTCCCCGTCATTCATGCGTTAAAATGTTTTTGCTGTATCTCCAATCAATTCTTTTTTATTTAAGACTCGAAAAAGTACTGATTGACGTCTTGATAAGTTACTTGGGAACGTTAGCTTAGTTTTCTTTTTTACTAAGAACAATAGTTCCTACGAACTGATTAAAAGAAAGAAAAAAATCGTTTATTGTCTTTTAGTTTCTTATAATCTCAATTTAATACCAAGTAGTACCTACTTAGCTATCAATAATTGAAGATATAAAATAAATCGTAGTGAGTTTCGGATTTCCACGGATCACCTGGGTCCTACATACGAATCTTAGGCACGTACTATTTTTTGCAACTTATGTGCGTATCTTTTTGGCTCATGTAAAACTGAAAAGCCAGGTAACTACCTACACTAACTACTAGCCTTGCTGTAGTTTATCTCTCATTTGTTAAAAAAATTAAACACCTATCGCGTCCATGCCAAGTATACGAAGGTATATACTTATCCACCTTTTTCAATGTTTTAGAGGTTTTTATGATATTTTAGATAAACACGAGTACTTTTAAGTGTAATCTAAGTACTTTTGTTACGATTGGCATTTGTTTTAATATTATACCAAAGGCAAATTAAATTTTTTGATCATTAATTAAGTACCTATATCTACCTATGCTCTAGGAACAATTGGTAATTTTGTAGGTGTATTTAAAAATAAAAAAGAACTGAAAATTATCCTACGTGTTAAGTTAAACATTCCGTAAAATAAATATATAATAAACTTTTTATAGAATATTTTTCATTTGTTACTTATTAATAAATTGTTCATTAATTCAACTGCCGAGGCTTAAAATGATAATAAATAGAAGTAACTTCTTACCTTCTCTCACTGGGTAGGTACAGTGGATAGAAGAACCAAGACGAGTTACTTATCTTAGTTTGTTCACAAACAAATATCTATGAATTCTTAAGTTTTGTTATATCTTTAGGATACAACTCATATACTCATACATTTTGTTTTGAACTGTGTCCATTGCAGGTTGTTTGTAAATCCTATACTTAGTAATAACAATAATATATGACTCACTCAAAATTAGTAGACATAGTTAATACCTTCCGTTATATCATTTTTTTAATTATTGCAACATATTTACCGACATCGATTTTATTTTTAGTTCATTACTAATTGTTATTTTGTAAATATATTTTTGTATTATATAGACATTTAAGCGCGTTGATTCATTGTATTTAATGTAATTAATGTATTTTACAATTTAGATTTTTATCATTGTAATCTAATTCTAATATAACCGATTGAATTGTAATCACTTCGCTTCCTGTGACGGTAAAGGAGGCCAAATTTTGTACGATAGTTTTGTATTAATATTTGTATAATAATGTTTATGCAGACTATGACTATGTATTTGATAACGTACCGTATGTGAATATATTAATGACCGCATTCTTTCATACTTAATTTGGTGTCTATTATTGTAGAGAAAATATGTACGTGACTAATATGTAGTGGTAAGAAACGCTTATAAACCTTTCTGAGGGCTTTTTACACACAGTTTTTGTTATTACGCTACAGATAAATAAAGTAGGTAGATATATCATTCCCAACAAAAAAATGAAGCCATTTTTAAAATGTATAACTGAGAAGAAACCACGCTAGTTTTATGTAAGTGTGTGCGTATAAATATATGAAAGTAGCGTAATTTTTTGGCTTCACTCAAATACAAGGCGGTGAGAAATCTACCTATTTTATTTATCTGAGTTACTCTACGACCCTAGCGCACACTTGTGATACAGTTTCGATAAAAGGGCTATGTTTACATATTACAGTCTAGTGTGTCTGGTTAGACAACCTTTGCATGACTGGCATTGTAATTACCTAACGCGCATTAATCGTGTGTAAGAGCCCTTAGTGGTATCGTTAACATCACATTAGCCTAATTTCTTTAACGAGCGTAGTATTAGTGCTTAAGTACGTATGTATCTTAATTAGTAACCGATGAGTAAACAAAAAGCTTGTGATCTTTTTAAGAAATAGAAACCATGAAAATAAATGTTTATTGTGATAACTTTGATAGATTAGTCCTTGATTTATTAAAATAACAAATTACCCATATAAAATTGATATAAGCTACTTGGTTCCCGTTAAATTATAGTGAAGCTAACTCGAACTTAAATACGGACCTATTTATAATTATACTCTACGTGACCGCTCAATGAAAACATCTCTTAACAAAGGAAATCCTTTTCCTTGTTTTGTTTCAAAATATCGTTTTTGTAAAACCATAATTGTTATAGTGGTTTTATAACTATAACCGCACATTTAACATTTTAACTTTAAAAACCTGTTTATGGGTTTTGTACAATATATGTTTATTTTTCATGATACTTCAAGGACACTAATCTTCTGAATCATTAAAACATTAAAAAGTGAATCTCATTGATTGTGAGACATAATCTCAAAACGATTGTAATGTAAGCAGTTATCTTTATATTTTTATATATTTTGTAAATTTGTACGGCCCAGTTGAGCTGGAGATGTTAATGTAACCTAGTCAATAAAATCTATAAAATAATACTGTTGTTTTTGTTACTGTATGTTATTACCCCATAGATATATTATCCTACTGACGATATTATCCTACTGACGATGTTATCTTACTGACGATATTATCCTACTGACCTGAAATAGATCGTGTGTATTAGAAAACAAAAGTAGTTAACCATAGAATTAATGCTAAGTAAAATTTTAAGCAAATTTTCAACGACCGTAACTTGGCACGTGAAAATTGGTCATTATACACACATAGTATATTGTACCATCCCTCTTTGCATTAAATCGTAATGAATTTTAGAATTTGTAGGAATCTATGGTGCATATAAGATATAAATTATCTTTTCAAAAACAATACTGGCATCATGACTGACCATATTACAATTTTCTTTTTTTTATACCTAACTAAACCAATCATCCTAAAACCATGTTAAATATGTATTCCGTTATAAGGCAATCCTTTTGGCCATACTGTAGTATGATATATTTATTTATATTATTTACAAATTCATTGCACCTATTAAAAATAAGTTACAAAAGGGATAACGTAATACCCGACGACATTTTCTACGTTCATACATTTTTATTCCTCAAAACTAATATTTCAGTATAAAGCTAAAATAAAACACACATGTCCAAAATTAAATAACTTCTTTTATTTCAGAGTCAAATTTGTTTCCTACATAACGTGTTAGAATGACGCCGTAACATTAATTGACCATACACTAATGGTACGCGCCGTGAGCTGAACTGAACTGGTGCATGAGGACCGCTGCACCGGGGAGGCCGAGCGAATAAGGACCTTACAGAGCCTTGAAGCTTATCGTTGCAATTTTTATTCCTGGCGAAGTGTGTAAACATACCATTCTATTATTACAAGTGGCGATGCATTAGTTATATTTTATTTGAAATTGGGAAATAGATAATTTTATTGTTTTATTCAACTGTCAGTCTGGTCTTGTAAGTACCTACGTACATTTTTACTGTAAAAAATAATGTCAATTTTAAGTTTAAAGTAATACATCGAGTCACTTATAAAAGGGAAGTAGCATTTTTAGCTCGCTTTAATAATTTTTATGTAAATAGAGCTTCAGTAGTTATCGGACATTTTCCATGGATGTTTATTGATATTAATAGAAAAGTTTATAAATAAAAACACTTGTATCAAGATGGTATGGTGACACATGTCGCATGCCGCGCTCCGAGCCCTCCGCGGACATCGCCATGTGCCGAGGACCTCGTTTCTGTTAACTCCGATGTCATTCGCCGCTTATTTATATCACAGTTATTCACGGAGCGGGATATCTCGTAATTAAGCTCATGTAACCACTACGCTGGACCTCCGCGGTGCGCCATCGATCTGGATACAGAATTTGTATTGTTACGATAATATAGATTTATTCCTTTATAACTATGCAATACGATCACATACCCATGAACCAAACGACGCGATCCTGAACAATCTGCGAACTCCGAAGGTAACAACTACGAACCACTACCGGGGACCGCGGCCCCCGACGGACGCCGAGCGCGCCCGCTACGTTCCAATGCCACAAACACCTAATTTAATCAATAATCAACAATTATCGCCCACCTCTAACACTACACGCTTTATTTACCATTATAATACCATCGAGTGGAAAAATAATTTTTGATTCTTCATCGAAATCAACGTAACGTCTTCCGTGCGGTGCGCGAGCGAGCGCGGGCCTTCGCGCATTCATATACAAATTATACGACACGTATTCATTTATCTTATAATACATACTCAGTAATAATCAATAAAATATATACATTTTAAGCAGTCCGGACGTAATAACATTTAACTCTTGTAAAAACTGACACGTGAATTTTCATATTGCCCAATTTCTAGGACGTGCAACATTCTTATTGAATCACAAAATAACTACAATTGGCAAGTTTGATTTGGCCTTTACAAGTTCATGATAAACAAAATCAAAATTGCTAATTGTGTTAATTTTATCAATGTCTTACTTAGAAAGGCGCCACCGAAAGAAGGCTAGTTCTAGGAAGTCTGTGAACTGCTCTACATCATTCATAAAATTTTGATAAGCCGTTAGTTTCACAATATAATTCTTAGGTCACAGTCTCACTAGGCAATATGTATTAGGGATTGTAATACACCACATGTATGTAGAGTAAACATAACGAACGATTAGTTCATCAAATGTATCAGTTCCGGTGAGCGCGGGCCCGCTCGCGCTCGCGCGAAGCCTCCTCCATACGCTTATAAGAACACTTCATAAAACAGCTTTCTTTATATTACACTACACAATTTACACATTTATATTAGGTTTACATTTTTACACAGCGATAATAATTGTTTTGTAGTCTTCATAATAATATACTCTATATACTCCCGATTGCTAAATATTGTCGCATATTAAGCATGTTTCGTTTATTTTATTTTATATCGACCCCTAGGTCGCCGGCCGTCTGCTATCCCTCCACGAAATACTAAAGTGAACTCGAATTGCCTTCTCTTACTCTACACCGAAATAATATTAAACATAGTATTTGCAAGTGATTCAATATTAATATTATTTTAGAACTTCATAATTACTCGCAGTTTTATTTTATTTTTTTATTAAAAATATCTAACCAAATACACAACTAAGAACTAAGTTTCAAAAACTAAACTATTAACTTCATAACATTTTTTTTTATAAACGGTCTGTTTACAGGGTGCTTCGACTTCATAATCATTAGTTAGAACAAGAATTAAATCAAGTTTAACGAAAAAAAAATACAAATTATCTATAAATGCCGACAATATTGTCTTTTGTCTGGAATGACACTAAAGAAACACTACAAGTTTCGATACATCCGTTTCTAAAGCATAATAACATAAATACATTAGAATTTCGACGACTGACAACAAACAAATCAGACTTCCACACTAAACTCTTGTTAGTATAAAATTTTTTTTTAGAAAAAGAAGTTATGGCAAAATATTGGCGAAGTGTAGCCAACCTGCTCTCCACGAATATTCATTTATTATTTATAAATTAATAAAGATCCAATACCAGTAAACAAAAGCGCTCACGACGGAATGTCGCACGCAAAATTACACTAAACATGACTCACAGTGGACAAATAATAATATTTATTGTGGTTCTATAACCTACGAGCCTGCCACTACGGTGACAAACGGCATAATATAACTAACGTAAGTTCCTGTTACTAAACGAAAACTAGTGAAAACATGCAAAATAAGGCTAAGACCGTTATCGCTTAACTTTAAATATCTTATTCCTCGGGGAAATAAAACGTAGCGTTAATAATATAAATGCGATGCGGTCATATCCTTACATTGTATTTTATTTTCATTCCTAACATATTTAACATAAAATGTATGTAAAGGGCTCATCGCACACCTCAGCGCCACGTAACCTTAAAATTGAACATTCTAATTTGGAAATTAATTCATGCATTTTATCATATAGAGATGGAATGAGTCATAAGCGATGTTCAAGCTATGTGCCTCGTAATTTGCTATTAAAATATTACTTCATAACATATTTGAAATACAAATCCAAATGCTCAATTTCGAGGAAAGACATAAGTAATGGCCCTCAACCTTGTTTAATGCCGGAACTAAATGATATTTACATAAATAACGCACAGAATATAAAATATTATAAGACAATAACCATCTTAAGTCTTCATTACGTTATATATCTTTTTTTATTTAATACACTATGGCATTGCAACTTTGTGACTCGATGGCGGCTACACACAATAATTCGATTACATATTGCAAAATAAACACGGAAAATATACATGATAATTTTAGAGGGAGCGCGCATTCCGAAATTGTATTTTTATACGATTTTATATTAAACTCTGTACGCTAAAGATAAATCGTACTACGCGCTCGCATCTATTTCCATTACACAAAAAAATAATGTAAAAATTAAAAAGTAACCGACAATAAGTCTCCCCGAAAATTAGCCGACCGATATTGGTATCAAAAATTTCATTCGTATCAACCGTCATCTCACTCACACAGACAATGTTGACGTAACGAAAGGCGAAGACAAAAGTAAAGTAGGAATCAATATTGTTTATTCAGAGGACCCGTTTATAGACTGGATCGTTTCGGCAAAACGTATCATCATGTCTACAAACGCACCCCTACGACCGGACCACACGTTTTTCCGCATTCACAACGCACTAGGATTACATTAGGAAATATTACAATAATTTAGGGTGCGAATAAGGGTAGTGAGGAACATCATTATATCATTTACATATCTAAACCGCGTCCCAGTACATACGACTCGTGTAAAATTTTAGTCAATGTCGAAAATTTTTCAAAATTCTTCAATAGGCGTTAGTTTCATTCGCTACATGGGACGCGTCTACACATTAAGGACATTACTTAAAAGGCACAGCTTAATACTGTCGTAATTCGTTACAAAATACGCTACATGCCGTCGAGCCGAGTCGCTCGGCCGTCGAAACTTAGGGGACATTCATACATTATGCAACATTACAATTATCGAGTTGTACCTTCGTCACATTCGTGTAATACCCTCTTTCGTGACGTCACACAGTAATTTGATAGCATCAACATAATTTTCTTAATAAATATTTTTTTATACATCATATTTTATTTCAATGACATGTGACGTCACTGTCACAAGGCATAACCTATTCAGCTTCGATTCAAAACGTCCATTTATGAATGCCCCCTTAGCACGGTATCATTATGATTGGTCGAGTGTATTCGATAGCTAATCTATATAATTTAAGGCAGCTCCGTGTGGCTTCGACGAGGGCTCGGGGTGTGCGTGCGGCGAGCGTGTGGGTGTCGGCTGGTGTGGGTGTGTGTGTAACCGCGGAGAACACAGCGAACGCGACCACGCCGAGGAAATATTAGAGGTCCCTGGGAACATAAAAATAAATACTATTAGTGTTATTTTAATATTATAAATAAATAATAAATAGTACCTAGGTTTTTTATGTAAATGGTATGATAGTGAATGTATGACAATCGGTCCTACATCAAATGAAATGTTGCCAGTGAATGTCAAGAAAATTAAGGAGTACTAAGGAGTCTATGCTGTGTATATTTAAGCTTGTGTTTTACAATTTTTTTAGATTCATTACATAAACAGGGACCCAAACATATAAAATTCTGATATTTATTATGTAATATTCAATATAATGTAATATAATATAACGTAAAATTCAATAATTCAAAAATGATTAATAAAACCATTTCTTCTACTTTCTAAGAAGCTTGTACTAAACACGTGAAATGTGA
>DWPV01003392.1:0-15298 GCA_018251915.1 Urbanus proteus proteus | reverse complement strand
GCCGTCTTTTCTTCAGCAGTTACGCAAAACGTAAACAATTTTTGAATGCGCAGGGCCTATCTATGGTAAAAATCTTTTGCTGTATACAATAAGTTGCAACTTTAATCGCGAGGGCCAAAGTTTAAATCCCAGACACACTATCTGAATTTGTAACTTGTAACAATATAAATTAAAAGTACTTTTTGCGCTAGTTAAGTTGGGAATGTTTCTTTTTGCTTTTTGATATTTTAATTGAGTTCAGACTAAAAGATGATACATAAAGCTCGTACGACTTTTCTTTGAAGCACTTGAACAACTTGGAGTTATGTGAACGACTGAGCAATTGCAATGGTAGGTAAATGTTGTCATATTATGATTTTTTTTTTATTTTTATAATGGATGGACTTAATTACATATCTATAGATTTATGGTGAAGGTACAGACTCTTTGCCTCACTGGATCCGCCACTGCGTACACTTCACGCCTTTTATTGAACGCAAACGTAAAATCATACCATTGCTTTGTCTCCTTTTTTTATTCCGAGATAAAAGGATAGTACAAAGCGAATTTGTTTTTGACACTTTGACAGTTCACTCCAGGCTGCCACGTCAGTTTCGAGAACAGAGTTGAATTAACGGGAAGCTGGCAACACAGAATCGAGTTAACAGAATTTGCATCAGAAAATGGCGATTTTATATAAAACAGACAAAACAATTTAAAGAATATTGAGGCATTTTTTATTATTCTTTCTTCTTAGAAGGGCATATGGTGGTGATGGTAAAATGTGGTTAAGAAACAAGTTAGTTAATATCAAGAAACATATTTTGAGATAGAAAAAATATGCTAAGTTGAGGCTAAGTTAATTAAATGAAAGTTAATAAGTTTGTAATGCCCTAATATCAGGTGTCATTTGGTCACATCCTATATCATACTAGAAAATGTATTTTTATCGATTCATTTAATTTAAGAGAAATGAATCCTTTTCGTCTCAATCTTTATAAACGCGCCAGTATAACTAAAACATTTTTGTTTAATTTGTTGACAGGCGCCTTAAGGCGCGGCTTCTATATTTTATTATTCAAGGAGTTAAGAACTGTAGAGCATCTTCCAACTACTCAAAATGTGAAGTGGAGTGAGTGTTACGTGCTGTAAACACGAGTTTGAAGTTTCAAAGTGAACTTCCTACCAAAGACCAAATCACACATGTACAAATGAATATCAATGATTCAGATGTAACGCTGCGTCGAATACGATGCTAAGTCTAATGTATATGAAAGTGGTTGCACGAAGTTGTAACTTGTATTACTCTCATGTTTACGATCACATCTTTAGGATATATCAGATTTTCGTAATCGTAGTACTTTTTGAAAGGTTTTGTTTTTAAATGTGGCATATATTCTGCGTACTGCGCCGATATTTTATTTATGGAAGTCATTTCAAGTTTTCTAAACAATTACACAAATTAAATTTCGCCTAGTGGCCAAAATTAATGTTAACACTGAAACTCGTAATTCTGAATACTGTAATTCTAAGATCATAATTACATATATTATGTAGTTTCGTGATTACTGATAACTAGTGTACGACCTTAACAAAACCTCCGTAAAACTCCGGAATGCATTCACACCTGTTGTTAAATAATCACTATCACTCCTGAACTGACGTTCTAAGTGAGATTGATCACGTTGCTGCTTCTAAGAACTAAGTTTTATCGCCCCATATTTAACTGCTTTACCGCAAAGTAAACCACAACCGATTTACCTACCTCGCGATTATAAGGCAGAAATAGTAGCAAAAACAAACATTATTTTCTAGTCGAAGTAAATTATTTACATATATCAGAACCGCAATTAGTTTTTAAACAGTTTTAACTAACTTGATGCCCGAATTCAAATAAACTTTATTTGGCTCTACATCTGAGAATGATTTTCAGATCTAACTCGTTGTTTAGGTATAGAAAGCATATGGAGACCTCGCTTCACGCTCTCATCTCGACTCATATAGGGGTTATTCACTAACGGCTAGTTTCAATAACTTACTTTAATCCGTTACTGAAAATTTAAAGTATCTGTCTTTGTTGTTTACAATGTAAAAGACAGTGACAGGTATACTGTCAAATCTCCAGTTTCGGATATAGTAAGTTATTGAAACCGACCGTAAGACACACGACCACTAGCTCGACGTTGCGCCAGCGACGTTTTCACATTACTTTGCTAACGCATAAACGCGCTAACGCGCACGTATGTCTGAGGAACTAGTATTTGCTCATAAAGCTAATATGACATTCGTCAATCGCCTCGACCACATTGAATCTACGTCAAAATGAAAAGTTTCTATAACGATGTATTGTCACTTTAGTCAATTACGCCCCTAGAGACTGAGGTCATCTCAAGCTTTAAGATCGACCTATGGATTATATGCTATGACCACGAGAATTTATACCAATAATACTATCGAAGTTTTCTAGATAAACTAGCTCCAAACTAAGACTAGGAGACCTCGACCGCACTTCAGGCGTATTTTTCCTTAACCAAATATTCGTAAGTAGGTATAAAACTACATACATTTTTGGTTTCAAACTAGAGGAGTTCAAGGGTAAATGATAATTAACTGCTTAAGCCTAAACATGATTTTGTGTCTCCGTGGACTGAATTTTTTTGTTAACAAAAATAACTTTCTTTTGTAAAAAATCTTTGTAAAGTTTCAAGCTTATAGCCAATAGGTGTTTATATTAACCAACCGTATACCGTATATAAATAGAATTGGAGTCCTAATTGACATCGGCTCTATATGTTTTGCTACTCCTGTGGTCTAAATAGAAACATTTCGTGTAAATTTGTGTGACAGGATGTGGTAAAGTCTCTTACCCAGAGATTTATATATAACCAAGATTCGCCCGTTCCATACTTCAGACGCGCGAACCTGTGTTTGCCTTTTAATCAGATACTTTCGCTAGACTGCGGCTCGACCCAACGTGTGACAGAGAACAAACTATATCAATAACATAATGCAAGAGCGAGATAACTGT
Organism: Urbanus proteus proteus; assembly: GCA_018251915.1. NCBI lineage: Eukaryota > Metazoa > Arthropoda > Insecta > Lepidoptera > Hesperiidae > Urbanus > Urbanus proteus. Next base: position 12,291 of record DWPV01003392.1, on the reverse strand, counting down.
AACTATCACTGTTCTTTAGCAGTTACGCAAAACGTAAACAGTTTTTGAATGCGCAGGGCCTATCTACGGTTGTATAAATCTTTGCTCTTACCGTGTTCCACCTTACCGTGTTCAGTTCAAAGGTGCACACGGCAGTGCTTAACACTGCGTTTGTAAGTTAGAAATAGGTGTGGCCCTGGAGTCAAACCTCAACGGATCACACCATTCAAAACCTTATTAAGAGCTTCAATATTTATGATTATGTTAAAAAACACCCGACCATAGCTCCTTTGGGAGGTTGAATCTAAAAAAAGAAAACATTACCCTAAAATAACCGAAGAGTAAAATCCGTCCCGAAAACCGTATGACTGACAGCTCCAAATTATTTCCTTTGAATTTCTTTAATAGAGTTCCCGTTAACAGAAACGCATGGTGCGTGCTTATATACTAGGTATATGCTGAAATTGAATTTACGTTTACATCATTCTGTGTAATAAAAGCAAAAAATGAACTCAGATATTTATACAAAACTAAAATGTTAAGTGGGCACTGCCGCCCATGGACACCTGTAATCAATTCCAGATAAGATAAGAATCCTACCTGAGGTCGACCCTGTAATTGCATGCGTTGGTACCCCTGAGGACTGACTTGGACCGAGTCGGATAAGTATGTCTCCCTTATACACAAGTATGTTTATCTTGCCAAAATTTAAAGTAAAATATTGAATTTTGCAATCATAGCACACTTTAAAACGTACATAATATACGGCTGTGAGTCGCGTTAATGGAATCTGAATTTAATGATTTACACCATACTATCTACACTTTACCTTACAATAAAGTGACGAAACGTAAAATATTTTTTCCTGTAAGTTTATTTTGCGATAAATTCAGTGTAACAATCACAATCAAAATAATAAAGTCAAATAAAATCTTATGCTAAAAATAGGCTTTCCCAACTTGAAGATTCAATGTTACTATAATCCTTATGGTTTTACACCGCACCTATTTCTCCTTTATAAGTATTATGTAGGCGTGTTAAACGCTGCTATGTTTCTTTAGAAGGTTGTATATAGTAAGGGAAAGGCTATAATGAAGACAGAGGTATCCGAGCAGCAAGTACCCTATTTTGATTGCCTCATATAATCTGTCAATTTGCCTATCGGCCGTTGTTACTTACCATCAGTGGACTGCATATTTTTTTCTCACGCCTCATATATAAAAAATATATGTATATAGGTTCGCGTCGAATAGATAACCTTTGTGAAGTCGGTTAAAAAATATACCTGCACTTTTTATACCTTGGTTACATTTTAAGGTACCTACATCCATTTATTTTCATCTCGTATTATGTTGAAGAATTTTCTAACAAATGGAACACATTCTTAAAATGGGCAATTCTCGTTGATACTTTTTCATTGCCGTGTCTGTAGGAATACGATGAATATAGAGTACCTATGTACTGAATAAAAGAAGGGGGAAGTGCGAGCGTGTTTTATGTATAAGCTGCAGCAAAGAGCATTCAATACAATACTGCAAAAAAATCCATTGCCAATGCAGCTTAACCACACAATTTAAGTTTTGTCATACTCTTTAAACTGGAACATACCAGCTTAAAACCGCTGTTAAAAGGCTAGGAAGCAGCGGTGGTGGAAGTCACTGATAAACAATAAAGAACACCATCCTAAATGTTAGTTACCACACAGGTTTAAATTGCGTTCTAGAACACATTTATTTTCGTAAATAGACTGATTCCCAAAAATTGCGCGTCAAAAACCAAAAAAGCAGGCGCAACACAAATAATGATCAATCAAGTTACATTTTATATCAATTAAACATAAACTAAAAACCAAACCGATTCCTTAGGCGTGTGATGACCAGGACGCACTTGACCTGCATGGTAGTCTATGGTTTAAACCCCTCTCAGGAGAAACCTAAGCCCAGCAGTGGGACCCATGCCCAGTAATGGATCGATAGCGTAATATGAGACCATATCGTTTTAGATTGAGACGACCAGTAATACCCCAGTAATAATATCACCCCTTTTCTAGATATCTATGACATATCATGTAAGTTTTCGAGATTCTTCTATTTTTTATAGTCCTTAATAATTGCATTTTGAAACCTTACATGAAAATATCATTTTACTTAACAATCCAATGCAGGGGACACATAAAATCCTGTAAGTACGCTCTTCGTTTTTAAGTAAATACCAATACGCATTTGTTTACAAATAGACCATTAAAGGGGAAAACAAACGTGGTAAATATTGGAAAAACAGTGTTAAGATACACATATCAATACAGTCAGTGTACATAATCAATAATTCTAAAATAATATATTTAAGTTGATTTTCAAACTTACCGTGCCTCAGGCAGGAGACACCCGGGGGCACCGAGAATCTTTCGCTCGCACTTCTAAACTTCTGACCGTCTCTACACAGAGGTTTTGAGAGGTTAGTTCACACGAACAAGCCTTACAGTTGATTGATATTTAACTTTGATCGATTAGGACATGATAAGAAGTGGGTACACGGCGTTATCAGACGCTGGTCGCAGGGCGGCGTAGAGAGCGGCTCCCGCGGAGGGCGGCTGGGCGGCGACTGGCTACCCCTCAGCCTTCGTGCTCCTTCGAGCCTCGCCCGGATTCGCTTCCTGTTGATCGTGTACGCGACAGGTGATCCCGGTTCGTTTTTAATCACAAACTACTGTTTATCGCTCCAGCTTTTGATTGCAGCTTGCGTGAGAAATGGAAGATTACTAAAAGGGATACTGGTTTTCAGCGCGCTTTGGAGTAATGACGCGTTATTTAATGATTAACATGATTAGTACGAAAAACATACTTGTATTTTTTTGTTTAAAATCAGGCTGATGTTCATAATATATATGTATACATGACACGCACTTATTAATACGTAATAGAATGTTTATGTACAGACAAAAACACAAAAATGAATTGTGTTAAAAAAAATATAAAGCTGCACTGTAATACTAATCATCATTGATTTATTTTTGTCGCTTGAAAGTCATCTTACCAAAGGTACCTAGAGGGTATACCTATGATAAGCCCGTAACTGAGTTGACCATAGCGGTATATGTAAAATATACCCTTACAAAATTGAATTTGTGTTCCTGGAAATAGTTATCAGTTACTAATTGAAGCGCAAAAATTGTGGCTCAATTTGATATTCAATACATTAACGGTGGTTCCCGTGCCTTTTGATTTGCGGTTGAGTTCATTAGACTGTTGTTTTCAGTGATATCAAATGTTTGGTTAGATGTATATTTATTCACTGCCATACTAATCGTAATACGTACCTATTTATTATTTTATGTATTGTTTACGATAAAATTTGTGGGTTTACGTTCTATAGAATAAGGTTTTCTTTTAAAAACGGAAAAATGATGTAATTAAATCACCATTCTCTTTAATAAGCATCTTTTATCTGTTTGTCTGTACAATTTTGTTTGGATCAGACACAATTTATTAATTTTCTGATTAGTAATTATAATTAAATAAGGCGACTTGATTCGGATGAAACATATATATGTAATATGCTATTATTGTTCTGAAAATAACTCACATTACCCCTGTATTCTATTTTAACGTTAGAAATAAAACGATGTTATTAAAGTTTATTATAACCGAATGTATTCCGTTGTATACGAATTGTAATAGAGGTTTTAAAGCACGTGCTTACACGACATAAAGCCAATTTTGCTTGTAACGAGAATACGCTCACCAAGACCCTGTTTTTCGATAAAACGTGTCGGGAAAAATATAAAATATTACTTTATTAGTCGCTTCACTCTAAATAATATCTTGTTGGTCTCATCTTCAGATAGACGAGAAAGTAAACAGTGAAATGACATACTAACATTGCTCCTTTAATCAACAGGTAAAATTTTAAGTATGTAGATATTTCTGCCGTCATGGCTCGAATATCTACTATCTATGTGAGGAGAATCTTGGAGATTTTCACACCAGGTAACCGCGACCAACAACTGAATTATAAGCATGTTTGGTTTGGATAACGATGGTTGAATAGTGACGTCATTGAAATCCAATATGGCGGACGACTTCAGGTAGTGAATCATTTTTTTTAAATAATTATAATTGATTTTAAAAAACCGCATTCAAATTAATTCATCCGTTTTCGAATTACAACACAACTCAATAGATAGATACACAGATAAGATACTTGTTACACACCTTATCCTTTAATTACCTACCTTTTATGTCAACTTCACTTTTGACCATTTGAACTATTACGGACAGAAGCAAAGCTGTCTGATTAATTTGAATTAAACACGATGCATTTCGGTCAAGTTAAGCTCTTGAATCCCTCATTTGCTTGTAAAGTTAGTCTAATTCTTGCAAGCCGTGGTTTGGCAAGTAGCAACCCAAGTTGGTAACTTAATTGCTTTCTGCAGAACTTCCTTCCAGTAATTTATTCTTAAACGAGTGGCCATTCGGACGGTGATTAGCAAAGTTTGCGCTACAGCTCCTGATCGATGAATAGGGATAAAAGAAATTGACTGTACTTAACATGTAAAAGAAGCGCTTTGAAAATAACTAAGCAATATAGAGTTTACTTTTTATTTTATGGTGTCCCAAGTTTGCAATCGTAGTAGATGTATGTATATGTCAGTATAATAAAATAAGGTGTTGTTATCATAATATTTGTATTTTTATATACACACACAGACACACACGAACACGAATACACAAACACCCAGACCCAGAACAGAAATCTAAATTGCGTGTCAGACCGGTATGGTAATCGCTCTACCACGCGAATCGGTAAAATGTCGACCGGCTGTTATAAACCAACTTTTGTATATTAGATACTTGTAAACACAAGGGTTTATCCACAGGGTTTACCGCAAAAATGTCTAATTAGACGTGTTCCTTTACTCACAACGTCAGGAAAGCCACAGGTTATTAATAACTTTCCTCTGACGTAACCAAATTACATCAAAACTTCCCGTGATTGGAGTATCGTACTGAACATACTCAGGTGCAAGAATCTCATCTTTGTAAGTAAACCCAATTTATATTATCTCTGTTTTCATTTTTTTCATAACAAAATGATGTCATATCGCACTTTTTATACTTTAACCTAACGATAATACATTTGGTACACGATGGGCAGTAGTCACCATTCACCATTGACTATAAATGCAACACCAGGAGTGTCGCTAATATATTACCTGTTGTGGAGGAAACTTTTTGCAGGTTTTAGAGAATCCTAAAAGTATTTTTATACTAAGTAACTATTTAAGGCTTTTCAGTATCGGTAAATATTCTTTATATTATCGAAATAAATGATGATAAGTGTCCACAACCTTTATTGGACACCTCGTACGCCTTAATGGATGTATAATGACGTCATAAAGATGCATTTCTATCCAAATCACACGTTTCGGTTCATACGATCGGGTATTTCGGGTTTACTGACTCAAAATTAAATAACAAGATTTGTAACTAAAGTTAAAAAGAAACTCGTAAAAATAGGCACCAGTAGACATTTCCACGCTTTCTATTTATTTTTGTATCTAATTAAAATGTCTAGTAAATGATAATTAACAGGAAATTAACGGGCACTAGCCTTATGATGTTCCACGCTGCTTATTTCCGGCCTATCGGTAATCAGCTACTGACACGCGTCGCCTAACAAATATACATGTTATGTTTATTTAATTAGTTTATTCCCGTAGTGGGTTTTATATTACAATTTATGTAGTGCGTTTATAATTGAAAGTGGTTTTCCTATGAAACAAACTATTTTTAACTATTGCAAAACCAATATAATTTAATTAATTTATCCTGGTTTAAAACGTCAGTTTCATTTATCTATACAAATAAATAAAATTGAAGTGTCTGTTTGTTATTCAAAAATAATATTTTTTTACTCAATGCATATGAAAGTATACGAGTACACGATACCTATAACGAAAATTCAATTAAAAACATTTTTGTCTGTCTGTTTGACTGATGTAATCTTCGAAACGACTGGACCGATTTCACAAAAAGATAGCTGAAGGTTTAAGGCGTAACTTAGGCTACATTAATTTCGAAAAAAGCATTAGCTCGCGCGTCACGCACATGCGACCGCCGTCGCGAGAGAGCCAGGTATTATAAGCTTAAATATGTATGCGTTTTTACTTCTTTAACGCAGGTGCAACCGCGGAGATTAGCTAGTTTATAAACAAATATAAAATTGAGTCTCTGTTTGTATTTTTTTAAATTAACAGCTGTTTACTTAATACTTAGCAACAAAAAAGGAATTACATTTTTTTGGGTTTTCTTTTTACTGCTAGAATCTAAAACACACCTATTTAAATAGGACTTTCATTTAAAAGCACTGGCACATGATTATAAAATAAATGGGACTAATGGCCAGTTATCGAAATTATCATTAACATAAAATTCATCATGGAATGGTCAAGGCGAAAGTATATTAATTTGCTAATTCAACCATGCATGTGTTCAAATATTCCAATATATATTTTTATATAAACATTTAAGCTCATCAAACTATAAGTAACTACTAACTTCAGTTAACTCATAAAATACACTTTCGTATTTCTAACATTAATAAGACATGAAGACTTCCTATGGCGTGATAAAAAGCCCATCCTATCAGCTTTGTTCGGCTTTGTATAGAAAGAGGTTTGCGTAAAAAGTCAGGATGTAATAAATCTTCCTTTTGGCAAAGTGCATTTTCAGTAACCCCGTAACTCCCCAACATTTACGGCCATTACAAGTTTTAGCCGTTCAACGCCGAAGGGATCAGCGGTTCAACTGAATCAGTGTTTCTCAAAGTCACGCGTACCCCTTGGGAAACGTCAGTTGGTCGGTATTTGACAATTATGTAACGGTAGCTACCTCGCTAACTGAATAACATAATACAATGATTTTTACTGTCATGTGATTTTGACATGACATTGGGAATTGGGATTATTCCTGTGACCTAGGTTTGCCATGGGTACAAACACAAAGACGAATTAATAAACCCAGAACAGAAAATCTATTTCATCATTCAGATATCAAACTGGCCGGGAATCAAACCTGGAAACCTCTGTATGTAAAACTGGTACGGCGACCACTCCGCCACTCGTGTCTTCAAGCTTTTCCGTAAAAATTATCTTAATATGCAACAAAATCAAACCTACTCTTTACATTAATTATTAACACATATCTATTGATGTTTGTAGCATTTTTAATACTTTGTTTATTGGTAATATACATATATAGGCTGCTTAAAAGGGTTCATTGGTGATTGGATCGTACAAAAGTATGGGGAGATAAAAAAATTGAGTAACGCTGAGCTGGACTCCAACCTAAGCCTGATAAGATATTTCCAATAAGTGATGTGTAAAAACAAAGCACTCGAAATTACATAATTACTTCCTGCTGTGTGAAAAGCATCATGATAATAAAATGTGTTACATAGAGCTTTTTTAGACAAGCCGTGCCTCGCGGTTTTGCCTGCTTTTAAAGAAATTTAAAATGTTTTCGAAAAAATCTCCACAAATGTAAGTGGTAACAAACAGTTACCCTTTGTACGTCTTATTGCTCGTGTTGGAAAGCCCCGCAAATAAATTAATATCCTTAAATTAATGAGATCAAGAGTCGCAAATAATATTGAATATGGAAAACCTTACATCTTACAGGAAAAATATCACTAATTATAAAATTTCTAAATCAATAACTATTAATATTTACCGATATAAAAAATATATCCAAAAAAGCTACCAAATAAAAAGCGGCGATACTATATTTAAAATTCAAATATCGAATCAACAAACGTAAAACGGGAAGTCTTTCAAAAACTGTTGATAAAGTTGTTTTCGAAATAAAAATATTCTCCGAACCAGAGACCAGCAAGGAAGTCCTACAAAATAACTACTTTACAAAATAAGTGAAAACCATACCTATCTTAAAAGCTGAAGTAAAAAAAACTAAATACGTTTTTTTTATTTTTATTTTTATTTTATATTTATGGGATGGTTTATTGATGGTTTATTATCTAGGTAGGTTGTTCACGATGTACAACGTACATTGTACGTGCTTACAACGATATAAGATGATACAACCATTAAACGTGGAGTACTAGTGTCACCAATATGTTTTTTCTTTTTTGGAAAATTTATGATTATTGTCATATTCGTCCTTTAGATGAAAACTAGTTTTATTTATTTAGAAATTTCTGTAAAATCCTAGGTATAGTAGGTCTAAAACTCGAACCCCAAAGGACCCGTGAGTAACAAAATTTCAAACCACTATTATGGTACCACTGCGTTACTAAAATTTTTACCTAAACAATGCCATAATGCTAAAACGAATGTAAGTAACATTCGATTCATTACAAAGCCTAAACTTATAAGGATGGAATCGTGATTATAAGGATGGAATCGTGAGATTTAGACAACATGTTCATGTTATCTATTATCTATACTAATCTAAATCTATATCCAATCTATACTAATAAATAAAATTGAAGTGTCTGTTTGTGATTTCAAAATAACATTTCTTACTCAATGCATATAATACATATAAGAATACACGATACCTATAACGAAAACGCAATTTAAAAAATTGTCTGTTTCACTTAAGTAGTCTTTTAAACGGCTGGACCGATTTTGACGGGACTTTCACCTGAAGATAGCTAAGGTGTAAGGCGTAGTATAGGCTACTTTAATTTTGGAAAAAGCATTAGCGCGCGCGCCACGCGCATGCGGCCTCCATCGTGGGAGAGCGGGGTATTACATATGTTTAGATGTCCTTTTTGCTTTTTTAACGCGTGAAACCGCGATCAGCTAGTGATGACTAAAAAGGATTGTTGACGTCGGTTTTAAGGTTCTTTTCGTACAAAATTACGATGAGCAACCACTCTGTCATAATTCAAAAATCAAAGATTAAATAAAACCGTTTAAAAACGCCTTGACTACATGAATATATTTAAACCAAATACATAATTATACCGTTTACAGCTCATTTACCTAGTTCTCTTATCAACCTACGAGATAATGAATCAATATACCCTTTTATCACCCAGTTGTAATAAAGCTTAACGAGTTAAGTCGGAGTTATAACCGTGAATGTTTATAGCACGCAATAATCGCTTTTGCGTAGAACTTTCCATGCTGTTGACGTCAAATGGACATACGGATTGTTTTATTGTTAACTGTATGACAATAAATGCAAATTGGTCCAAAGTGTCATGTGACTCCTTCCCACATGACATTGGAATAATTTGGCTTTCAGGGCTTAAGTTAGGTCAAAACTTTCATAATATCAAATGCAACTGTAAACATTGTTTTGTTTAGTTTAATGAAATATTTTTACAATGCCAAATGAATTTAAATTAAGAAGTGTTTACAAATTGAATAAAACTCGGCCGCTTAATGAAGGTGTTCGAAGTACGTATCCCATTTAAGTAGGTACTTCGGGTTTTTAAAATTATGTGCGTATTAAAAACTAGCTGATACCCGCGGATTCACACGTGTTAAAAAAGTAAAAACGACTACATACCAAAACATAGGTGTGTGCGCTAATGTTTTTTTCCAAAATTAAAGCACCTTATGTTACGCTTTAGATCTTTAACCATCTTCCAGTGAAAGTACCCGTCAAAATCAGACTAGCCGTTTAAAAGATTACCTCAGCCAAACAGACAGACAGACAAACATTTTTTTAAATGCATTTTTGATATAGCATTGAGTACAAAATTGTTATTTTGATATCACAAACATACACTTAAATTTTATTTATTTGAGTAGTAAACAATTACATCAATAACACAGCAAAAGTATTCAATAACCTCTGACTGACTTGCCCCAAACGCCTTTCATGCAAGGACGAATCTGGGGAATACCAGACGAATGGGAGCCTTTATAATATGAGTAACATGTACTCATATTGTAAAGGCACACACACACTACACCGTTCCGGCTGTATGCTCGGTATATGTGTGTGTAGATTGTAACAGCTCGGCCAAATCGGAAACGTTCCACTGAGCCTACTGCCCTTAATCTGTATGACGTCATACTAATTGATGTGAGATGGAGAACGAGAGAGAAAGGGGGAGACGTATTGAGACGGTAACCTGAGGCAACGAGAATAATTGAGAAGGAAGGTTACCAAGGCGATAGATTAACAAGATGAACAATTGTTGTAACATACAAAATGTGTGGTGTGCGCAATAAATTGTATTGATCTGAAAACTACACACATTAAAGCCACTAGCATGGCCGGCGGACCGCTGGGCAGGATACGAAGTCAGTTCGATTCAACATGCCACGTGCTAGTGTGGAGCACTCATTGGTTGGTAAATTCCGTCGTCTATCAACCAATCCTCAAGTGCACACAACTAGCGACTATCACATATACACAAATAATATTAATACATGGCTTTCTGCGATTCGTGCCGCTGACTTGACATTGCAAGTTGTGAGGCCAAAATAGTGTGGAGGAGCCATTATATTCACGGAAGCGCATATGAAAACATATCTCAACTGTTGACGGATCGCTCGGACTTTGGTCCGGTCCAAAGACCGCTTAATGTTTTTCAACGTAATAACGTTACACGTGCAGGCACTAATGAACCTATAGTGTAAATATTGAACAAAAATTCAACGTCAATGCACATGAAACTATCGTCATAAAGAAACCAATATGCGTGCAGTTTCATGTGAATTGTGAATGCAGTTTAATGTGTGATAAATATTTTAATTGGAAAACTTTAGAAATCGTCTTTCAAACAGTGAAAAATAATGGAAGTCAGCTCACAAAAGTAACCAATTCTTTCAATCCACCTGATGGAAAGTAGCCATGGTGGATGTAACCTTACAACAGCCCAAGCCCTTCAGCCCAGAACACAATAGCGCTGAACATTGCTGTTAGAAGGTAGAAATAGGTGTGGCGCTGGTGCCGCTGGAGTCGAACTACAAAGAGTTTTACCACCTTTAGAATTAGATACGTGATACAAATTTCCTGACATCATCATAAATGAGGAATAGCCAAAAAATACAGAACTGTTTTTTGTTTTTACCTATATAACAGATGTCGCTTACTTTACAGTAAGTGGCTGGGTAATTTCCCGTTTATGTACAACAACTTTGTGTCCACACGTGATTGGCTTTGTTAACAAAGCGAACATGAAACTTCTGTAACAATGTAAACAACATCTTTGTTAGTATTTAACTTAGTATTTTAGTGTGGTAAAAGAGACATATTAAATCATTCATTCATAATATGTTTTTTCGTAATATTTAAGAAATTACTAGAATTTTTGGTGCAAAATCTTTCTTTTTAGATTAGTGCACTTTTCGTTGTCTCGCTCTCTGTTACGCCTATAGCTGTTGCGCCTCTCGCGTAGGAACGCGAGAGGCGCTGGGAGGTACTGGGAGGACCTATAGCGTGCGACGCGAGTTGACCTTATGCCTAAACATAATGTTTATAGCCACTGTTTAGTGTGCTGTGAGTGAGCGGTTATTGTTTTCCAGGGAAAATATGAGACAGGTCATCGAATTTCCCGACCACCAATTTCCCGACGTCCAATTTCCCCATGTCAAATTTCCCCACGTCCAATTTCCACACGTTCAATTTCCCCATGCCCAATTTCCCCATGTCCAATTTCTCCACGTTCAATTTCCCCACTTCCAATTTTAACACTTCCAATTTCCCCTTTTCTAATTTCCACACTTCAAATTTCTCCACGTCCAATTTCCATTGTTCTATTTTTGATGCTCAATTTCTAACGTTCAATTTCAGACGCCTAAACGTTGTGTTTTTAGCCACTATTTAATGTGCTGTGAGTGAGCGGTTATTGTTTTCCAGGGAAAATATGAGACAGGTACCATCAAATTTCCCGACGTCCAATTTACATACGTCCAATTTCTCCACGTCCAATTTGCGACTTTCGATATCTGACATTTAATTTCCGACGTTCTATTTCCGACGCTCAATTTCCGACGTGCTATTTCCAACGTAATTTTCAACGGACACTTCCCCACATCCAATTTCCCCACGTCCAATTTCCACACTTGCAATTTCCACACGTCAAATTTCCCCACGTCCAATTTCCCAACTTTAAATTTCCCCACATCCAATTTCCCTACTTCCAATTTCCGCACTTCCAATTTCCCCACGACCAATTTCCCCACATCCAATTTCCCCATATCCAATTTCCCCACTTCCAATTTCCCCACGTCCAATTTCCCCACATCCAATTTCCCCACGTCCAATTTCCCCAGGTCCACTTTCTCGACGTACAATTTCCGACGTTTAATTTCTGACTTTCGATTTC
>DWPV01003391.1:0-15299 GCA_018251915.1 Urbanus proteus proteus | reverse complement strand
TGTTTACTTACATCGTATATGCTCGTTATAACTTTTCACATTCCTCGGGTACATAAAGGTGGTGAAAACATATGTGGTTCGAATCCAGCAACATCAGCCACATCTATTTCTGCCTAGTGCTGCCGTTGTCTGGTTTAGTTTGGTTTGGTCTACTTATCCGAGGCGTTATATGTTAGTCTTCAAGGGGTGCTATTGCAACCCATATCTTAAATGGATGTATACAAATGGATACGTTGGTCAAAGTGCCAAGTATCACTCTAATGTTATCTGGAGTTGATTACAGGTGTCTAAGGGAAGAAGTAGCCACTTACCATAATGTATTACTTTTAATAAAACGGTGAAGCATTATTGCTAACTTCATTAACCAAATTTCTATTTATCACCAAGTACCACGACAAACTTGGCTTGGACATCGTCAGTTGGAAATTTACCTCTCAAATAAAAAAACCACCCTACTGAAAGTGACATCGGCTCGGATACCGAGTGTAGTCCAAATTTTGTAAAAATATAGGTCTTAATATATTTATTAGGCAGTTATATGCTCAAAAAAGTGTTTAGATAAAACCTTGTGCGATGCCAAGTTTGCCGTGGAACTTGGTATTTAAGTAGTAACTTACGTGTACAATCGAATAAAGTTGACTACTTTTTAAAGTAATTTTATTGATAAATAATATGGTGATATCTAAAATTCGGAACTCAGGGTTTTTAAATAATACATAATTTTAATCAAAATATATTTATTGTGTGACCATTAAATATTTAATTATTTGCTAAATCAAACAGACAAAACAACAGCTTTTTACAAAAAGCATATGAAAGTATATTTTTGTGTCTGTTTTTGTTTTATTAGCAGATAGCTGATGGCATAAAGTGAAACTTAGTAACCTTAATTTTTGGAAATAAAAATAGCGCGCGCTCCACCATTTAGTACAAATGTAGTTACTTATTAACATTAAAAATCTTTCACAAATAACATTTTTAATACATACATAACTTTAATAACTTTTAATCACTAGGTTATTAATCCTTCATTCTGACATTATTGACATCTATTTAAAAATGAAAACTTAATCAAGCTATAATTCCCATTACCTCATTACTATTACAATCAAGAGAAATCTTTGAATATGTAAAAATAACATTATTTTTAGAGTAGGTACTACAAATAAAATTATTGTTTTTGAATGTAAATATTCGTTAGTACGAATATACAAGATTCATGAGCAAATACGAGAGTTGCTACTTAATAAAATTACTCGAACATCCAGACCAGGGTTTAGAATTTTCTACTTCGATTTATTTTCGTCAATAATATGTTGTCATGGTCTTTTTAGTCATAATGGTTTTCTCACAGATTTTTTTAGGAAATTACTTATCGTTTTTACTTTTGTATCTAAATCCAAGTACTTGGTATTAGTACTTTTTAGGATTCATAATTATTATGCTGCTTCCTTCCATCATATCCTAACATTATATTGTTTTATGCATCACAACATATTTTTCACGTTTTGTTGTTCAGTTTATTTTTAGATGTACTATATTAAATTCATAAATCAGTTAGGTTTTTTTGTATTTTGTGTCATATGTTTTCGATATTTACGTAGTATAATTCAAAGTATTAATTTTTATGTCCTCAATCGGATTGTCAGTCGGTTACTATTAGTATCGCTTCTGGTAACTCATTAAGCCATTCCTTACTTTTTTTATTTTCCCTATACTTCTTTGATGCTTCTCGCCATTTTTTCCTTTGTTGTCTTTTATCCCTGGGTGATTTTTCATCAATTGGAGTTACTATTCCTCTTTCCTTTTTCTTTATGTACCTCAGTCGTTCTTTTTCTCTTACTTTTTTAAACATTTCCGGGTCTCTTTTAATTTCCGCGTACTTTCTACGCTTATAAGTGGATTGAATGGCGGCACTCCTTTTCCTTGACATAATTGTCCGGCCTAAAACAAATATTTGTTTATGTAGCAAAATCGACTGTAGGCCCAGTTAAGCAGTAATTTCTTTATTGATCAAACAGTTTTTTTTGAGGAACATTGACATCACAAAGATATATTATCCCGATTGCCCTAAATTCAGTAATCATGTTGAATCAGTCTCACAGTATCTGCTGTGTGATCCCATCTCTTGTTTTTTTTTTTAATAAAACCAAATTTCATATTAATCTTTTGACATAATTGCATTTTTTTTACAGAGATATGGTTGCTTAGTATGGTTAACTTAGGTTGTCACCTATATTAAAACACTCAGAAAGGTTTACAAATATTGTGTTTATTCTTAGCCATAACCCAAATATAATAATATATCGTTATCAACTAGTTAAACATACAATCATTACAACGATCATACATGATCATTCCAATTGTATGCCATTTTGAGGGTATTTATAGTTGAAATTAACGTATGTCTATTCCATTTTTTTTACATCTATTCCAAAAAATATTACCTACCTTATAAGTTACTATAAAATACGTGACGTTAATGTCCAATAATATAATTTATGAATTAAATGACTTGTACAAATGTACATGCACCGCCGTAATATGATTGTAACACCTATTTTTTTTCTGGCTAAGCGCTTAACAGCAGTGTTTTCCTCTGGTCTTACCTGGGGTTGATGACAGATATCCATGGACGGCAGCGGCCACTTACCGTCAGGTGGAGTGCATACCCATTTGTTCCTTCCATATTTACAATGAAAACTTATCATATATTTCAGCATCAAATGAGCCACTTTTCGTTATAGCCATTCTTGTTCCAGCTAGTACTCCATCAAGCCATCAAGTTATTCTATGTTTGTTTTGCTTTGTATATTATAAAAAGTTATAGAAACTAGAGCATTTTCACAGAATATCATGTTTTGGTGTCATTTTTAATAATTTCTTGACTCCTGCTTTTTCGGATTGTCATGGAAGTCTCTTCAAAATTGTATAAATTCTGTCGGCACATCCATAAATACTTTTTATGCTTTAATTGTAACCAATATATAGAAATAGTGGTCTTTCGCATTATCAGGTAAGCATAATTCCGTTTAAATATTTTCAAAATAATGTTCTATCATATCTTTGTTTATTTCGGCCTGTTTTTTGAGCGTGACATCTCGAGTAATATATTGTTTAATATGGGGATGGCGGTCTAAAAATTTCTTTCCCCATTCCCACCCAGGCATGTTATTTTTGAATGCTTTTATGTTCTTCCCTTGTTCGTCTAAATACTTTTTTATTATAAAGCGTATGTCTTGCTTCGACAACGGGATTCCAAGATCATTTAAAGTAACAATATGACTTATAAAAACATTTTCTTCGGTATCTGAAAATGTCATTGGTTTCCCAACAGGTTTGCTATGCTGTCCTTTTAATTTATATCTCATTGTACTTCTCGGTATTTTATAAAACTTTTCAGCATCTCTCGAAGACATTCTACGGTGTTTTATATTGTCTAATGCTTCATCTAAGTCTTCTAGCGAATAATTGTTCTTAGTTCCGTATTTTCTCACTCCTACATTAGATTTCTTTTTTCGACCCTTGCGACGGTAGTTTGTACCTATAGAAAAAATACATATTTTAGTTTAAAATATAAGTCAAAAGATAAATAGAGTAGCAACACTTTCAGAACAAGTCGCACTAGAATTTGCCCGGGCTAATGTTTCCATGATTCATTGTTAGTATTTTACTTTTTTATATGTATAACACGCTATACTAGCTACGCTACGTTAACCATACGCTAATAAATGTGGAAAATTTAAATTGATTAATTTGATACAAATTTTAACAGTGTATTTGAAGTAGTACTCGATCTCTATGCAATAAATTATCAAAGCAGAAAAATTCTGAAAGTTACCGCATAGAATTCTTAGAAAATATGTAGAGGCGCTGACAAATTAACGGATTTAAATTGTTTCGTGTGCTTTTATCATTGACAAAGACACGTACTATAAGGAAGCGACTTAATTTAATTTTAAATAAATTAAAATGAACACAAAAACGTAAACCTTAAATTACTGCGATCAGTGGTATCTACTTAACGGTTGGGAACCATTAAGAGCAAAAAATAAACATTTTTATGCATTTAATTTATTGATCATAATAGGTGTAGTAGTCTTGTTTCAACATATTAATTTCTAAACTAGGGACGTTGTATAGATACTTCTCACGCCATCTGTTGTCGACTAGCGATTATTTTCTCTCTTTTACATTAGTACGTAGGTAATAAACAGAAACTGAACTTAAATATTTGTTAGTTTAAGCTGTTTTATATTATATAGTAGAAATTTAATCCATCCATCCATATTTATTTAAAACAAATGTGTATTAATAGTACCACCAAAATACAGGAGATATTATAAAAAAATAGAGACATCTTAATGCAAGATTTTACAAAACTACGACTAACCTAAAATATTTCGAAAAAAAATCTTACAGTTAATATTTTCATAACTCAAACAAACGCCATCTTGCGGTGCCGCATCGTAATACGTGGTGGCCAAGGAAGTCGTACGTCTTAAGCTGAAACACTGGAGTTTAACGACCTCGCGCGAGGGCGCTGCTTACTCCGCATTTCTTATGTTTAGATTCAATTTCGAATTTCAAAATGGAATCCTATTCTGTGTCGGATATTACGTCAAGCCCATAGAATCATTTTAACTAATGATCTGTGTATTTAAAGACAGAAATATTTAAGTTTTAAACGTAAAGGTCTAAGACATTCTGCTCTATTAGATAAGTACTTGTATTTGGTACAAAATTTTACTGCGTAGTAAGGTATGACATGTTTGACTATTTTAATACCATATCTGTAGGTAAATATCAAACTTGGTTAACTCCATTTTGGGAAACGATAGAATTTCTATCATTTTCGAGAGTGGAGTTAACCAAGTTTCATATTGATTACTGATATTATGATAGGTATACCGTGAAAAATATCCGTTGCAATAGCTTGAAAATTACGTCACAATCAGATCGGACAGCTCCAAACAACCTGAAATAAGCTTGCAAAAAGGCATAATGTACAAATATACTTGTTAGCTAAATTAGCATTATTGTTAAACTTTCAAAACATTGATTACTTCGATGTAAGTATAAACAATTTTTATATGCTTTAAAATTTGACTCGTTCGTAGTTCGATCAGCTCATATTTAGTTCAATTATATTATAACATTATAAGCAAGTAGGGCTAAAAGCAAAAAGATCTGAGGATTAAAATCAACCCTTTTCGAGTGGCTAATCACTAGACGTCAGCTGCCAACGGATCTGCACAGATTTCGATTATCTCCTAAAATTACAATGGAGATCTTTATTCGAGAATAAAGCATCATTCACCTTTTATGAACCTTTGAATACATTACGCTAAATACGTAAAGGGCCGTTGCATTTATTATCTGCTAGTTTATAGCCCCGGCTTCGCTCGCGTTCATGTGTACATTCGCATTTATAATAGTCATGTTAGTATGCTAAAAGTATGATAAAAATGCAATTCATTCCTATCAAGAACTCCTAGGTATAAGTATAAGCGAGGTTATAACTATAATAGATATTATTATTTTGCTCAGTATATTTTTTCGGGACGAAAGGTACTCTATGTTCTCTTCCATAGCAATACCAAGTAACCCTTAACTACTTTGAATTATTCTATTTCTAACGGGTTAATCGTCGATATAACGTACTTCTACCACCGGAGATTCTACGGTCGATCTGGACTGTCATTATAATACTATGGTATTAAAATATCAAATAATGATTTCAATTCCTTCAATTTGCTTTAAGGGTATAGCTTAAGCTAAGAGTAAGGCTAGAGCTTAGTATTTTAACTTACCTAGTGCAGTACCATTATAAGCCTAAAAGAATAGAACTCAAAAATTGGTTTACTGAAAAAGATGTAAGTTAGATTTTTTACGTTTCAGAGGTGTTGAGATATCTAGAATAGGACCTTGCGCAATTGCAGTTAATGATAACTGCTACTGCGCTAAAAATACGCTTTCTACACTCATAGCCCCACACTAGATTTTCACTAGGGTACCACAGTAACATACAAAGACGAATAACACTCAAACTCAAAACAGAAAGCTAAAATCAAATCAAAATGGCCGGGGATCGAACCCGGAACCTGCGTGTAACTGGTTTCGAGACCGCTCCACCACGCAGGCCATCAACAACAAAAATTACAAAAACAGAAGAAATTAAAACTATAACATGTATGTTGCACGTAGTTCTACCTAGTCACGATTATTTGATGATGCAGAGAAATCAACTTACCATGCGCCAAGAATCCCGTACAAGTGGAATAATGAGTAACGGTATCATGAATACACGATAACTAGGCGGCATTCTCACGGAACGAAACACATCTAGTGTTTAAGCCAGCCCACTTACACATAAGTTATATTGACACGTCTGTAAGAATCAAATAAATTAGTACATTTTTACTAAATTGTGATTGGTAGAAAATTTAATAAAAGCCTTTGTACTTCTAATCTTACACAACCATAATTTTTCGAAAAAATAGGACATATGTATGTATATACCATCATTCACCAAAAATTAGTAATGACGAAAATGTTATTGAATATCAAACTGATTGGTTTCAGTGGTAGTACTACAAATATTATCAATTTTTTTTTTTTACTTTTAAATACCAAGAAAAATACTCAAGTCCAAAGTTAAACTAAAGCTTAAAAAGGTCTATCGTAGCTTTATCTTATCGAATCAGAATTAAAAATTACACTGGAACTAAGAAGCTGAAACAATTATCATTGTTGTTACCAAAAAAAATACATCTGGTTAAAAAAAAGATGGTAGATCGTAATAAATATAGTAATAAAGATAACTACCATTTTATATGCTAATAGATATAAAAAATAACTTGTAAGATAAGCACACGATACACAGTTCATTATTGTAATTTCTGTTTATCTGTATACCTTTATTTACTTTGTTACTAGCTGTTAAAGTAAAACGCGCACATATTTAATTAAACATAACTTAAACCCCGCTCTCCCGCTTGGGGAGCCTCGTGCGCGTGAAGCGCGCTAATGCTTTTTTACGCCTTACATGCCTTATATGCTATGTTACGCCTTAGACCTTCAGCTATCTTCCAGTGAAATTCCCGTTAAAATCGGTCCAGTCGTTTAGAAAATTACCTCAGCCAAACAGACAGACAAAAATGTTTTTTTTTTATTTCATTATTGTTATAGGTATCATGTATACTTCCACGTGCATGGAGTAAAACAATGTTTAAATGAAATCACAAACAGACTCTTCAATTTTATTTATTTGTATAAATTGACTCGTCACAAGTGAAATACAAAGTGCTTATTTCATCATATTCCTATAACTCAATATAATAATTGGCATATTTAATTTCGTGTATGATATCATCATACGGATAGTTTGCGGGTAGGGCAATTAATAGGTTGGAGTCAATTCACAATTTTCAAAAAAAACGTAATTATTACAAATGTATGTACGTGTATTACTTTCCGCGTTTTATTATAATCAAGTTCATCCTTATTATTTGTACTTAAATGCCATTAAATAGTGAATGTGGATCTAAGAAACAATATCTAATTATTTATTAGAAATACATATTTGTAAACACTTAAGTATTAAGTTAATCTAAATTAACCTTAAATTGTATGTTACTTCTTATTTCAGCTATTCAGCATTTACTTATTCAAATTAGGGCTTCACTAAGATTGTAAATGTATCCGAAACCGCATACCATCTGCAGTATCATTATTGTATGAAATATTATCGAAAACCCACGCTCCCGGCACCAAACTTGGATTGGACGTGTGACCACATTGCGACATACAGAGTAAAATATTAAAATAAATACAAAGAACATCTTTGTAATATCTGGAAGCTATTTTTAACGCTAGAATGACACATGAAAGTATTATTATTCAAATAGAAACAGTGGTATAGGTACGAGGTTTACGTACCTACCAATTATTTCATTGAATATACAAATTACCACCATTTTAATATCACGTATTATCTACCTACTACGTTTGATATGTTTGAGGATTCTAAGGGCCTTGTAACCTTGTAACTTTATGTTCTATTCAGTGTGACGTAGGTGTTAATCTCTTGCGTAAATCTTCATTCTAATTAACAACCGTCAGTTGTTTAGAAAATTCCGAAACACAACTGGTTTAGCTTCTTTTATCTTTTGACTTGGGACTTAAATTTCTTAAAAATTGTAATTAAGACGGTATGTAGGTAGTTATATCTATAAATATCTGTACAAATAAATGCAATGCATGCAATGATGTGTCTGTTTATGATTTTAAAATAACATTTTTTTACTCAATGCATATGAAACTATACACGATACCTATAACGAAAATGCAATTTAGAAAAATGTTTGTCTGTCTGTTAGTCTGTTTGGCTATGGCAATTTTTTAAACGGCTGGACTGATTTTGACGGGACTCTCACTGGAAGTTAGCTGAAGATCTATGGCGTAACATAGGCTATTTTAATTTTAGAAAAAACCATTAGCGCGCGCGCCACGCACTTGCAGACGCCATCATAGCAGAGCCGAGTATCACTTGTTTGAATATTTATGCCTTTTTACTTTTTTAACGCGGGTGAAACCGCGGGGATCAGCTAGTCTATAAATATGTACGATCTGATAAGCACGTAATGATTAATTTAGGTAGTCTTTTTGATGTAGAAGACACTCGTGTAGTAAGTCTACTAGCTAGTCAGCTATTCCGAATTGATTTCAAGCAGTTGGAAGTTCGATCCCAGATATGGCAGATTCCTAAATAATTTGAGTTTGCTTGTTTTCTTTGTGCCGATGACATCCCCATCGAAAGATCCTTGTATGAGATTAGACTAGAGCGTTTGTTGGTTCATGTGCCTCGTTTATTATCTGCTTATCAAAAACACCTTTTTGATGTATGGTAACCTACACAAAGAAAATTAGTAAAAAAGAATAGATAGTTATTAACCTTAGTACAAGTATTCTGTACAAGTATTAGTAGTTACATGAACTACAAATAAATAAACATTTATACGTCACACAAAAAATGTACAAACCGGGATAGAATCTGAAACCGACGCAATCTATTTCATAACAGATCGTAATTAGAATAATGACACCGAACTAATTTTTGTGACGTACGTGACTTAACATCCAATCGATAGGTGATTTGAATTTTGATTGAACTTATACCGCCATTACGAAACTGGATTGAAAAAAGTGAAACATTTCAATCTTTGTACAACTTGATAAGTTAGTTATTATAACGGTACAGACATACCAGTGTGTTCGAGAGTTAGCTAAGTAGGGCTCGGTGCCCAAAACGGTAGTTCTTCTATTTTTGGGCCGCAAGCTAATTTAGATATACATAATGCATACGAATATTAATGGGAGATGCAATTATTCATGTGAGATTAACTGCCAAGTGTATGAATTATTAACACAAGTACCTAATATTATCAACGCCCTACATTACTATTTATTTTTATTATTCTAAAGATAAACTGCATAAATATAATTAGTAAGAAATATCTTCTCAAGTTTTTCATTTTATTACGTAAAACATAAGAGTACCTAATTTTTACAGTTAATAATAATCTGATTTGTCATGAAATACTTCTTATCAGAATAATATAGCAATCATTTACAAACTTCCATAATTTCATATACATAGATAGGTACTGAATAATTATTATCGCATTCTTTTATTCCGAATATTATGTACATACTTTACTTACCCACTAACATTTTGGGACTTCAGAATAAACTTCTAAAGATAATCGCTTCAAGATCTTTCGCCCTTACCAAGCAAACAATTAACAATACCAAACAGTTTACCCATTCAACAACAATACCTCGATGTACCTACCGTACCCTATTTTTTCAATACACTTGAACAACAATGCAGTAAGCCGTCCTAACAAAAACTAGCGCAGCTATCTCAACTTAGTAAATGAAAAGGTATCTTTATAACCAGAAAATAAAGCAGTAATTGAATGCCGGGTCGATATCCTACCTGCACCTGGTTAGGACTAAAAGCGATCAAAGTTCCACAAAAACCTTTTTGAGTGAAATAAATACATCAGGCAGGACGTCTAGACGTCTTTTTTTTAGTTCCCAGAACGAGCAGGTAGAAATCTGTAAACGATGTGGGTCTCGATGGTTATTCAAAACACCATACGAAAGTTTTAAATAATATCTTTTATTCAACCACGGGTACAATTTGGCACATAATTTACTGACATAAAATCACATTACATTTAAAATTATAATTAAAATAACTTGGCGACAATCATAAGACTATGGTAATGATAATATTATGGCAACTTCGACATAGAAACAGGTATCTTTGTACTTAATATTAAAGTTTTTGATATTTTCAAACACTTAATTATGCTTACTTATTATAATCTAAGTACTATGAAATAACGAGACCAACATAATTTTATTAATACTAACTATGGAACACTATAAGTTTGCCTCCTGGTCGTCGCCCGCGACATTCAGGAAGCCAGTCCGAACGAAGTTTATACGAGTAGGTAATAAATAGACTCCTAATAAATATTTAATTTTACATCGAATAAAATATGATACTGTGTCCAATGATTGGCTCAGGCAAGTATACTAGGTATAAGATTAAATTAATCATATTCATGAAGTTGATTGGTTATTGGAAGAACAATTTGACTTATGCACCTAATACCAGAAAGCTCGTCTTGAATCAGAAGTCTATTTATTAGCTTTGCGTAACACACATAAAACAATATAACCCGTTACAATTCTGACTAGAAACGCAAACTTCATTCAACATATAGGAATGTTTGTATGTCTAATAAATAAATCCACAACCTTTGGCTACTGTTTCTGTCGAAACATCAATACGAGTCATCTTGGTTGAACTCTCCCCTCATTAAATTGTAGTACGTAGTGGATACTTTAGGGGGGTGTGTATGTACTGGGGGCTGGCCGAGGACTCTGTCGTGCATCGTGAGGATGGAGGCTGGACAGTGGCGGGCCTTCCTTGAAGAGCAGTACCACAGCACCCGGGCCTTCCCGTGCCGCTTCCTCGAGTTCACGAAATAGGTATTACCCTCGTAGAACAGCAGTTTACCCCCTCTAGGCGTGTACAGGTACCGCGCGCCACCTTGCAAATAATTGCAGCCTTGTAACAATCGTCGGAAGCCAAGAAGTTAATGAAAGCTAAACTTAATAGATTATTATATACACTTAATCTGTTATAATGTAAGGTGTATCACTTACCTGGTTGCTTTCATAAAGCATGTGGCAATGCAGTTTTTTACCGTAGAACATAAAATATGTAGAATACGCCTACAAATTAATGTGCACTAATCATCGTATACAAATTCATTGCCCCGATGACAAACTTGCATTTGCCTTGTAATTTTATCCAATTTAAAACAACTTTACTTATATCTTGTGTAGTTTGACTTTTGAAATTCATAAAATGATAGTGCTAACATTTTTGAAAAGTATTTGTATAAAATGTAATCCACATTATTTGTATAGCAACATACTGCATGTTTTAATATTCTATGAGTAACTTGGCTGCACGCCACGTTGCTTTATAAAAACACTCTTATTCGGTTCGTAGAGGCAAATCAAAGGCTAATTGTATGATCACTTTTTATTTAACGTTTCAATTAACTTAATTATAATATTATATTATACATAACAATATTATTGACATTTTATGTCAAAGTATGACTCTATATACAAAACAATATCTATATTTGTAAATTATAATGAAATGAATGTTTTATAGATATGTGAATAAATAATTACTAATTATAATAAATACCCGTATAAGTCACAATACTACTATAATACTATAATTTTATTATAACATTATATTGTAAGGTTTTGAACTTTGATTGCAATCAAAAACATAGTAACTATTATAAATGCACCATTTTTTATTTATTACATAGTTGACTATATATGTTACAGTATACAATATAGTAGTGATGATAATACTTAAACATAATACATATGACATTTGAATCTTAAATGGAATGAAAATCAAATTGGAATGCATTTGATCTAGCGTTAGTGCTACCCAAATTCAGACTAAAAAAATATATAATGCCCTGCATAACAGTACAATGAAGCACAACTTAGCCTATGTCAGTAATTTGAACGTCACGCTAGATTTCATGATTCTATCGAATGTATAGTTACATTAGGTATATGATATCGAATTATGCAAACCTGTGAGATTGCTATGGAGACACAAATCGAAAAAGGTCAATATTTTATTATTTCGTAGAGAGGCTTTATCTATCTTTTTTGTTTGTGATTCCTTATTACGCATTGTCGGCATTCTGCATGGGATCGTGAATGTGATACCTACTAGAAGATACACTTCTGTAAAGTTATCGCCTATCGCCTATCGCAAATCACAAGGCATACCTATCCGGTGTTTTGAAGACGAATAACTAATTCAATTCAATATTTACGATATAACTTGTAAAGTACTTAAAAACGGCAGTAGATAATAATCGTCTTATGTCTCGATGTCATGGACTAAGCTTGTATATTTTGTTTAGCTAATAGAGGACGGATTTATACAGTTTAACTATAGGATTGAGCCAAGTTAACTTTAATTGTGTAAAAGTATTTAGCAGTGGTAATGTACGACTAAACAACCAAGCTAATTAGGCCAAACTTCATAAATCATCAAATATGCATAATTTGATAAAGGAGTAAGATTGTGGGTGATTATCATAACTAATGAATTTTAGGCTGCACATTATTATCTCTAAATTAATAATTAAATTCAAAGTACCTAGAAACATTTAAATTTCTAACGTTTATTTTTATATGCTCAAATAATTATAACGGTACCTATCCCTCAACATCAAGCGCAATCATATATTTTTTAAACTCATATAAGTACACATACCTACTCGGTATATCTATTCATGTTAAATTTAACACCTGTCAAATTAAGTGAAACTCACTAATGTCTTATTAAAATTTGTCCCATTCAACCCTCCAAAAACTTAGGCTATGATCTAGATTTGACTATGAACACGTTAACAATTCTTTTACCCGACTGAATTACACCCTATTTCTGGTTGCTTCAAGCGAAAGGTAGGTGTGTTGGAGCGACAGCGAGGTGGCGTCGAAAACCTCCGCAGTAAGCAGTCGCAGTGGCGGGGGAGAGCGGCGCTGACGCTGCAGGTGGGCGCGTGCACCTTGGTCCCGCTGCGGCGCCGCCACACCAGCCACCGGGTGCGTCGCCACACCGTCAGCCGCCACGCCTCTACAACCACCAACACCGGGTTATCGCCTGTTATCTGTGGCCTAATACCTACTCACCTGTCAATGCACGTTGTGCATGTAAGACATTTTTTTTGACAACGCTTTAGCCGATTCTCTCTAAGCCCAGAGGAGCCAATACCTACAGCATACATGCTTTTGGCATCAGCGATCGAAGTTTTAGTTGCCTTTCGGAAACAGGTTGCAGCTATTAATGGACTCTTGGGCCGTCTAATTGCGTAAACATGAAGCAGCATTGATCCAGACTGCATTGGCAATACCGCAACTGAAATCAGCGGGTCGCAAAAACGCGAATCATTGCCGCTAAAAATAACAAGTCTGCTAGAGCCGTAATACAAAAAAGCGATTTCTATAAAAGTTTCTTTATGGCAGCCATTAAACATTCGTGTAGAGGAGCGGGCAACGTAACGCAAAGGCGACCTTATTATTGCAACGGGATGTTATATTTTGACGAATACCGTGGGAGCGAGAGGGCCGTGGGATGCTGGGTGTTATCGATTGGGACCCCATCAGCGTGGCGGGCGTTGCGCGGCGCCGCGGGGCCACCACGAGCCCTCGCGAGCCCGAGCGCGTGCTCGCGACCTACGACCCACCCGCCCTACCTACTTCTACGCTGCGACCTATTTTAGGATCCCATGCCTTTAGGGAGGCGTACAACATAGATGATATCGATTTCCTGCCTCCACCATAACCACCGTTTCCTATTCTCGCACTCACATTTAATGGGGAAGTTAGACGTTTTAATTCAACAGTTGTCGATATACAAGCTAACGTATCTATTAGTAAGATCCCTCGGGGACTCGCGCGTCGTTAAGAGGTGTCCACGCCGTGCAATATCCACAGGTTGCAGCGTGATAAATGGCGTCTACGGATATTTTGCGCCTTACTTCCTCGGTATAGAGTTGTATATTCCTCTTATACGAAATCATACAGATGTTAAATGCTCCAATGCAATTTATTAAATCATTATTTATACCTGGACAAACATTATAAATACAATTTTATACAAGTAATACCAAAATAAAATCAATACAGTAACCTATTAGTTTTCTACGATACCCTTCGCGTCCCCTCGCAGAGAACTGTAACATACATCAAATACGCATCAATTTGATACGCGGAAAACATAAAATGGCGGTTGATCAATGTCGAGGGGGGTAGCGCAGCGCGATTTTCCTCAACGCACACACAGACGCAAAGGGCCGTACGTCAAAATTAGGGCATACAGGGCGTAACTAGGTTGTAGCGCGGAGACAGCTCCCTGCCTTGCCGAACTTCCTTCTTTCATAACTCCGCGCCGCGTATCGATCCATCACAACTGCGCAATACATAAGCTTCCGTGTTCAAGTTATTCAGCCTTATCGACACTAGCGCCGGCCGGGACCCTAATGCGTTGCTAAGCATTGGGGTGCCTCCAATGAATTGCTACTTGTTCGTATAGTTGTCTGCTAACATTATAAAGTTGTTTGTTTGCCCGCCTACGCAATCGATGAACCGATTCCCACGTACTTTTGGAGTTCAAATTTGTAAAATATTAGTATTAGCTATAATTAATTCAACAACTATTATCCATTGAAGATAACTTAAGTAGTTGCCATATCCTGTTACATATTTGAATTATATAATACATCACGTATTTTACCATAACATAAACATCAGTTGATAACATTAATTGTATTTTTAATTACCAGGAAAAACAAAAAAAAAAAACATTTTATTGTTTCTCATATTGTTTGTTTCGAAACACGCCTTCATACTCATTTATAGAAACACAAAGTATCATTGAAAACCTTTAATAAACTTTTAAGCCTATTCCAGAAGACTTCATCAACAATTTCAACTAAATCAACTTAATATGAAACAAATTATTCTACTTGGAGAGGGCTCGGTGCACGCGACACACAAAATATAAATTCTAAGAGGGTCCCACAAGGTTCATTTTATAATCATCGCAGTGTTATCGACCGTATATACCAGTAGTAATTACATTTAAATTCGTTTATACATAA